>CAUYRT010042011.1:0-40955 GCA_963574885.1 Lepilemur ruficaudatus
GCCACCATGCCCGGCTCATTTTTTCTATATATATCTTTAGTTGGCCAATTAATTTCTTTCTTTCTATTTATAGTAGAGACAGGGTCTCACTCTTGCTCAGGCTGGTTTCGAACTCCTGACCTTGAGCGATCCACCCACCTCGGCCTCCCAGAGTGCTAGGATTACAGGCGTGAGCCACCGCACCCGGCCCGGTTAATTTTTTTATATATTTTTAGTTGGCCAATTAATATCTTTCTATTTTAAGTAGAGACGGGGGTCTCATTCTTTCTCCGGCTGGTTTCAAACTCCTGACCTTGAGCAATCCTCCCAGAGTGCTAGGATTACAGGCATGAGCCACCGAGCCCGGCCCCCTGCGGCTTTCTCATGTGAACCCTTCTCAGCTTGCTGAATTTTCTAGTCATGTACTGCTTTTTTAAAGATATCATCAGGGCTTAT
The DNA here is from genome assembly GCA_963574885.1 of Lepilemur ruficaudatus. Taxonomy (NCBI): domain Eukaryota; kingdom Metazoa; phylum Chordata; class Mammalia; order Primates; family Lepilemuridae; genus Lepilemur; species Lepilemur ruficaudatus. Next base: position 436 of record CAUYRT010042011.1, read on the forward strand.
TATCTGTGTTAGGAATACAAGTCTATGTCATGGCTCTGCAGGCTACAGGCCTAGAGAATCTTCACATTTCAGAAGCTTCTAGATGGGAACCAGTGCTTTGTCCTTGAAGAGCCCTCTCCCTGAACCCACATCACCAAAGGATGCACAGAAATGTTGTCCTTCTCAGTCTCTCCTGATGTCCAACTTCTTTTTAGCAAATAACTCAATGTATTAGTTTCCTAAGGCTGTTGCAATAAAGTACTACAAACTCGGTGTCTTAAAACAAGAGAAATTTATTTGCTCAAAGTTTTAGAGCTACAGTGTGAGATCATGGTGTCAGCAGGGCCATCTTCCTCCTAAAGGCTCTAGGGCAGAATCGTTTCTTGCCTCTTTGTATTTTCTGGTAGCTCCCAGCAGTCCTTGGCATTCCTTGGCTTGTAGCTGTTTCACGCATATCTCTGCCTCTGTGGTCACATGGGCTTCTTCACTGTGTCGTGTCTTCAAGTATCCCTCTCCCATTACAAGGACAACAGTCATTGGGCCCTAACCCAGTATGACCTCATCTCAACTTGATCACATCTGCAAAGACCTTATTTCCAAATACTGTCACCTTCACAGGTTCCAGGTGACATGAATTTTGAGGGGACATTACTCAACCCAATGCACCCTCTTAGTACAACATAGGTGCTCAACCAGGCAAGGGCAGTGGTCAGCAACGTGAGGACCAATTTGGGGAGAAAATCACAAATGTTTGTGAACTACGTTTTTTATTTTAGAGATTATTCTATTTTTGAAAAACCAGGAAACAAAGTATCTATAACTGTGCCTATGCATTTCATTAATTCTCTGTCACTGAAGGGTTTTAATTTTTGGCTATAGAAATTTTTAAAAACCATGGTGTATTGTGAAATCTCAATGCAATGCTGGGCCTTTGAACAACTTCTAAGATTGTTTTGTTTGGGGTTTTTTGCCCTCTGAGTTTGTAAGTTATTTTACTGTGAAATGTTAGTATCATTAATATCAAACTCATTAAAGTGAGAATTTTTTCATTGAGACGAATTCAGTTTTTCATGAGATAAATAGCAATGTCATTCACATAAAAAATTCCTCAGTTCACTTACTTCAAAACACGTCATTTTCATCGGGAGTTTAGAGAGTTACATATAAAATAGTCTTAGCTATTCACTGAAAAGGAAATACAAGTGAGCAGTAGGCATGAAAAATTGCTCAAGTTCACTGGTTATCAGGAAAATGCACATTAATGTAATAATAAGATATCATTTTTTGCTCATCAGATTGGAAAAATAGAAAAGATTAATATCTGGTGTTGGTGAGGCTATGGAAAAATATTTAGGATATGCACACATGAACATTTGCAAAGATGATCACTGTCAAAAAAAAGGGGTGAAGCTATCTAAATAGTCCATGAAAAGAAACGTTTAAATAAATTATGGTGCATGTATACCTTAATAATGCGGAATCCTGGGCAGCACTAAAATGAATAGATCTCCCTGTACTGACACAGAGAAATCTGTAGGACAGATAAGTTCCCATGGTTAAGTGAAAAATGTATTTGTAGAATATTGATGTAATTAATATACATCTGAGATACATACATACATGTGCATCTCGAAAGTTCTGGAAGTATACCCTCAAAATCAATAAGCAGTGTTTACCCTTGGAGAGAGGATCTGGGGGAAGGGAGAATTAAGAAGTGTTCCCTTTTTTAATCTTTAAAATTGTGAGATATTTGAGGCATATAAACAAGTGTGAGGAGATCTTTCACTTTTCACTCTGGATACGTCTGCCTGGTCTAGAGGCAGAAAAGTACAATGGTCACGGGCTGGCTCTACAGTCAGGTTGCCCAGTGTGTGAACCCAGCCTCACACTAGCTGTGAGACCTAGGGCAAGTTAGTTACCTTTTCTCTGTGCCTCAGTTTGCTCCTCTGTAAAATGGAGCTCGTATCTACTTCATAAAATCATTGTTAGAATTAAATGAGGTGATATATGCAGGTCACTCAGCATGGTGTCTGGCACTTAGCAAACACTCCATAAATGTTGGAGACTATTGTCATTGTTTTCTCTTTTCAAGGGGAGTGTATTCAGGTATAACTTAAGTAATTTCTTCTTTTTTTTTCTTCTTTTTAAAGGAAATCATCCAGGGTCCAGAAACACGCCTTCCCCTAATCCCTGCGGCAGAGCCCCAGACGGACTCCACGTTCTTTAGAGGTACCGTGCATGGCCCTTGATCCTATTGGCTGTTTTTTTTCTGTCTCCCAAGTTTAGCCAATCTGCATTTACAATGGATTCTACATAAACCCGATTGGTCAATCCTCTCCCACAGCCAGGCTTGGCCAGTGGCTGCCCAAAGCCCTCTCTGAAGTTGAGGAAGGGCAGGAGGGCCCGTGGCGGCTGGAGTGGACTGGAGAGAAGTGGGCAGTGTCTGCAGAGCAATTCAAATCAGCCTCTGGGCCCCGTCAGGAACCCAGGCTGGTGGCCTTGCACCAGAAGCCTGTGTGTCATCCACTGCCACTAGAAGCAGATCCCTGTCCCCTATGGGGTAGCATCTGAGGATCCATTCTTTCTGAAACTCACGAGAGTGTCAGTGAGTGTGGGAGGCGGGTGTAGTCCTCTCCATCTACCTCTCTATCAACCGTGTCCTTCTGCGGCCTCTGGTGAGGGGGAACCTGCTAGGACTGAAGCAGCTCCCGGGCTTCGGATTCTAGGCGCCCATCTGGGTCTCCGGCCAGTGCCACCTAAGAGGTGCCCTGAGATTTCCTGGTTGAACCTCCTTTCACTCACGGAAGAAGAACAGAGGCATGGAGAGGAGAAGTGGCATCGTCTTGGGTCACATAGTGACTGCCAGTAAGCGGAGGCGGCATCTCTAGAGTTCCAGGCTGGTGCCAGGCAGCTTCCTGTCTCTCCCCAGATTCAAAAAGGGCACAGTCCCAGGGCACAGCACAAACAGGTCTCAGCAAAACCTGGAGATTGGGTCCAAAGACCCTGGCTGGAGCAGGAAAAAGTGGTGAGGATGGTAGCTCATGGGGAGACACCAGCTCCATGTAAGAGCTGCAGGTACTACGCAGCTCTGGCCACCAATGGCCAAGTGACAACCTGAGCTCCATGACGTCAAATTGGATTTTTTCAAAAGAAGCCAGAAATTTAGAATTGAATGTGAATTTTCCAAAGTTTTAAGCAGCAGAAGCTGCATCAAACGGCTTTTGCTAGTTTGTGCCGTGGTAAGGAAGAGCCCCAACTCCCAGTGACCTATAACCACGCAGGTTCCTCTCACTCCGTTCTGTGCCATCTGCAGGTCAGCAGTGGCTCTGCCCCGGCTCGGGTCCACTGAGCCGTGTCCACAGGACTTCTGTGTTCTAAGATCCAGGCTGAAGAGGCAGCCCTCCTCTGGGGCATGCTGTTCTCACAGCAAAAGAAAAGGAGCAATGAATGACTGAACCACATGTCAAAAACAACGAGTGCCTGTGATTTCCTCACCCTGACTTGGTCAAAGTGAAGCACATAGCCAGGCCTGACGTTAACAGCGAGAAACCACTATGCCTCCCACAGGATGGGGCACTGAATAATCGGGAGCAGTATTATTTCCTACAGAAGTTAGTGCATTTTAAAGATACAGTGATCAAATAAAATGTATCCATGGACCAGATTAGACCCACCCCATCACTGGGTATTATTGATACCACAATTTCTTTCAGATCTGTCCTTTATTCTCTACTACCTCTGCTCTAGTTAAGGTTTCTGTTACTTCTTTCCAAGTGGTCGTTTTGGTCTTTTTTGCCTTGAGTTTCCCTACACTGTTGCTGGAGTAATCAGCCGCGTTGAGACATTGTCAAGACCAGCTGATGGCTCCCCTTGCCTGCAGAATGACATCCAACTGTCTTGCTGTGCATTAAGCCCAGGCCTTCACTGCTTTCCATCCTTGCTTTTCATGTTAACTCCTACCCTCTTCTAGCACACACACACCAGACTTGGCAGCATCCCTGCCTCCGACTGTGGACTGTGCATCCCACCTGGGGCCCGTTGCCACACTGGGACCTGCACTGGCATGTCAGCCCCTTCTTTCCCACTCGTCATCTCGGACCTCCACCTTTGGAAATCCGATTCACTGTCTATAGTGATCCTGGCCCTTTAAGTCAATTGGATCATTCCATGCACCCAATGGCCCATGAAATTGAGCAAAAATGCAGGCCAGGGATCCACGCGTCTTCCAGGAAGCGCTGATGGTTCCCGAGCTGTTCGCAGGTGGATTCCACTTGCACCTAGTCTAGGCTCGAGGCTCCAGGACACTGACTCAGTTTCCAGGCTGGGGAGCTGCCTGTGCTTCTGCGGCACTTTGGTCCTCGAGCCTCTGTTTGTCTCACCACTTGGCTCCCAGTTTCCTAGACCCAGCTTCCTCCCAAGATCTCAAATAGGAATTCTCTGCCCTGGCATCTGTATAGGCCCCTTGGTCCCTCTTCCTTGAAGCCTTCCCTGGTTTCTCCAGTGGTAATCAATCTCCTCCATACTCGCTTAGCAATTGGCATTAGCCTCTGTTACGGCGCTTACTGCGTGTTGCTTTCTGAGAATCTCTGCCTCATCCATTGCGCCTCAAGATCTTCTTGGGCAGGGCCTTTGCCTTCTAACACCCTGACACTAAGCACTCTGTCAGGGTAGGAGCTCCACTACCGTGTGCACGATGCCCCGGAATCTCTAGTGCGACCCTGGCAGGTTCACCGGAGTGCCCGGCCTCACCTCTGAAAAGCCCTAGCTGCGTGTCACAGCTCCACCCTTCCCGCCCAGAGACTGAGACACACTGGGTGGTCGAGGTCTTGTGCTCCTGATGGGAAGTCATTAGGCATCCACCTTACAGTCCTGATTCAGCTCCTTCTGATCTCTTTGTTTCCTGATCTTAAAAAATCTGTGAAGGGGACCCATTTTTCTTTAGTCAATAATATAAAAAAGGCTGCATTGACGTGGTTAAATCCCAGGACCCTCAGCTCTTTAGTGATGGACTAAATGGCTGGGATCATCACTTACAAGCGTCTTGAACTTGATGGAGCTTATGTTGAGAAACAAAGTTTATACTTTTTATTTGTATCTTTTACTTCCATTTTCCCACAAACTTTTTGAAGTCCCCTTGAACTAGGATCCAGTGCTGGAGATTTTTGTGGGCCAGCGTCGGGGACAGAGGCTTTTCTGCTGAGGGAGACAGGAGCCACTGACGACTGCTGAGCAAGGGAGTGACAACTTGGGACTCTGTGTGCTGTATGAAGATTAATCGGGAAGACATAGGTAGGCCCCGGATATGGAAGAGAAGGCCCAGGAGAATGTGCAAATTGAAGGACAAGGACAGAGACTTGGGCACACCGACATTTCAGGGATGGACGGAGGAAGAGTCAGGGAAAGAGATGGAGAAGGAGCAGATAGAGAGAGGAAAATTCTAGACTGAGGCTCTGGTCCATGAATGCTGAAGAGAGCTGAAGTAGGGTGGGCACAGAGGGAGACACCTCGTAGAAGGCTCTCAGTGAATTGTTGCAGGAACAATTTCAGGAAACTGGAAAGGGCAAAATTCAGACAGCCTGGATTGGAATGACTGGAACAGCCACTCCACTTGCCCAGCACCACCCACGAGCCAAACAGTGTGCTGGGTGCACTGCATACAGCAGTCCATTTCATTTTCCCAGCAACCCTGCAAAGAGGGTATCATCCTTGCTTCATGGATGCGTAAACTGAGGCTCAGGGAAGTGAAGTAACTTGCCCACTTACACAGCTAGCGAGTTACAGAGAGAGAGATTGGGACCCACTGGGAGATAGTAACAAGGAGGCAAAAAGTGCAGGTTACTCTGATAAGAAGGTTTTCAGGTAGAGGAGAGTAACCAGGGTGGAACACACGTTTGGCTTAGTTGGGGTTTTTTTTTTTTCGTTTTATGCTTTTATATGTGAGGGAAAAAACACATTTATAGGTTGATAAGGAGGAGCCTGTAGAAAGGCTAAAGTGACTGATTGGGAGAGGGGAGTTAATTAACAGAGCAAAGACACGGAGGGGAGGGGAGGGATCAGGATGCAGGCACAGGGATTGTCCATAAAGAGGAGAGGGAAGAGGAGGGCCATCCAGTGGCCTTTCTTCCACCCATGAGTGCTAAGGGGAAGGTAGAGAGAGAGGGTCCCACACAGCCCCCTCTGATGACAAGTGGCTTAAGGAGCAGGGAGGTTTGAGGTGGCTGCTGGGGGGGCCTTAGGGACTGAGCTGACTAGGCCCAGTTGTGAGTCTCAGCTGGGAATAGGGAGGGGACTTCTGGAGAAACAGCCCAAGACTCACCAGGTTTACACATTCCCCTGCCCCAGGAAGGCTGGTCTGAAAACCCAAAAGGCTCCATTCTGGCTCTGTTCCTGACCCTGTAGTGAAAGGCAAACCTGGACACTCTTGGGAATTCCACCGTCTGATTGGTAGAGCCAATGGAAACTTATTAGCCTGGCTTAGGAGTTGCTGGAGGTGGGGAAAGTTGGCTAGAGACTCACTGTCGCTCTTGGGAAAAGCAGGGCGTGTTATTAACGGCACCGCCCACTGCCTCCTAGAGCAGATGTTCATGGTAAAGCAAGTTCTCCAAGGCCCATCCAGTTGTTTCCTTGGGATGCAGCGTCCAGTGGAAAATGCTGAGGACCTGGTGCTTGGGATATCAGGAACTCAGCTTGACTCAGCCTCTAAAAGCTGCAGAGCTTTGGTTAAATCATTGCACCCTCTGGCCTCAGTTTCCCTCTCTTTGTTTGTAACAAAATAGACACTCCTCAGGGGTATGTTTCTGGGCAGTTGGGATAGAGGGCAGCTCTGTGCTGTCTAGTGAGGGAGTTGGGCTTTCCCAAATAGGAGAGAGATAACGGTTAAGAGGAAGTGTCTCCTCTCTTCTCCCAACAATAAGCACAAATATCCCACAGATTTTAGGAGCAGGATTGGTGTGAACTCTGCCCATGGTACCACCATTGTCAGATGTGCCAGTCGCTGCACAAGTCTCTGATGCTGCTGTTCCCATCCCTGGTCCCCAGCCAGCTCTGTAGCTCAGAGCTGGGTGCAGGCTGTGCTCACCATTGTGGTGGCTGAACCAGACCAAAACCAGAGCCACCCCACTCACTGGCTGCAGGCAGCTCATTCTCCGCCCTCTACAGGGATCCGGGATGTATTTAGCCTGTTTCCGTGGTAGCGCTGGTTGCAGCAGCAGCATCTGCTTCCTCATGAGGCTGAGTGAGTCATGGCCACCTACGCTAACCCTTGGCGCAGCACAACTCTGCCGGGGACCACGGATAATAAGTCAGCAGGAAGATGCCGGAGCACTCTGCACTGCCTGGTGGCTTTCTGCCCTGGGTCTCAGGCCTGGTGCAGAGAATGCATTGGGCATAGTGCCCCAGGAAAGGCTTACCTACCCAGAACCTAGCAGGTTCTCCCCACAAGAGCTGTTAGGTCTGCATGGACTAACTTCACAGTGGCTCATCTTGGCTGATGCCAGCAGCTACAAGGCCTCGTGGCAGAGCACTGCAGGTTTTTGGAGTCCAAGCCCAGTTCTCTTTTTACTATCCAATGATCAGCACTCAAATTTGTCTCTCCGTGGCCACCTCTGCACCCACATTGTCCCCAGGTTCTTTCTGGCTCTCAATCCCAGGACCTTCCTTTAAGACACTCATCAGCACCTCCACACTGGGCAGCAGCCCTCAAAGCAATTCTTTCCCAGGCATTCCCCTCCCTGAAACTTACCTTTCCTCCATCCTTTCTCCCCTTCTGACTTGAATAATCTGCAAACATTTAGTTCATCCTGTTTCATTAGTGGTGTGGATGGAAAAAATCCAAACTCTGAAATATTTAAAAGAAGTTTATTCTGAGCCAAATTTGAGGACCATGACCCAGAGCCACTCCCAAGAAACCTTGAGCAAGTGGACTCAATGTGGCTGGGTTACAGTTTGGTTTTATACATTTCAGGGAGACAGGGGTTACAGGTAAAGTCATAAATTAATACGTGGGAGGCATACATTGGTTTGGCCTGAAAAGGTGGGACCTCTGGAAGGGGGGCGGTTACAGGTTATAGTGGGTTTAAAGATTCTTTGGCTTGTAATTGGTTAATGACATGAAGCTTTGTCTAAAGGCTTGGAATGTTTTAACATAAGGAATGGTTATCAGAGATAAGCCACGGGACATAGATTTGTTGTGTAAATTGAGGACCTGCAGGTTTGTCTTGCATACCCTTAGGCCTATTAATGGGTCACAAAGGACTCCAAGAAGGGAGCGGGGCATGATGAGGCATGTCTGACCTCTCTCCTCCTGGCAGACACTTTAGTTTTAGGATATTCCTTTGGCCACGAGGGGGTCCATTCAGTCAGCCAATGGAGGGGTGAGCCTTAAAATTCTATTTTGGTTCACAGTGGCTAATAGCAGGTTGTTGCACAGGTGTTGCATTTACTCCTGACGTTGAGCGGCAGAGCATCAGTGGTAGGCAGTGGTTCCCAAGTATAGGCCCTGACCCAGCAGTGGCGTCACCTGGGAGCTTGTTCAAAATACAAATTCTCATGCCCCAGCCCAGATGGACCACACCGCAAATTCTAGAGGTGAGGGGTGACAATCCATGCTTGAACAAGCCCGACAGGTGATTCAGATGCATGCCACAGTTTAAGAACTCCTGGTCTGAGGAAATAGATCTATAACAGTGTATCCCCAGCCCTGTGGGGAACTTTGGTCTGTACTTCTGTCGGGACTCACAGCACAGCTGCCAGCATCTCTGTCTCATGCGAGCCACACTGAAGAGGCTTCAGTAGACAAAGACCCTATTGGCTCCAACTCCAGGGGCCTAGAGTTTTCCTGTGTCCTTCCTCCAGATTGTTTGAGTCATGTGGAAAGAAACTGATGTGTTTTTCCTGTGTGGAAAAGGGCAGCATTACCTCACCTGCTTCAGAGAGAGCCCTGGGGGGAAAAGGAAACCCACTCATTGGAAAGGAACAATCTAGCCACTGTGCTCCCTAAGAGCTGAGGGATTCCAGCGGAGGGAAAAGACACTGATGATATGTATGAATCAGTGTGCATCACTCTTTATTCTATCAATTTTTTAACATATAATGATCACCCTGTGGTGGGCCCCCTGACCCCAACCCTCAAATCTCAGTGGCTTAACATAACAAAGGCTTATCTTGCGAATGCTTACCATCCAAGCAGGGTCTGCTCTGCTCCACAGAATCATTCAGGGGCTCAGGGCGTGGACAATCCGCTGTCTTGTAGCTGCCCTGCTCGCTTCAGCAGGGGAAGAAACAGCTAGAGAGGGTCACCCACCCAGAAGTGAATCCCAGCACTTCTGCTCATGTCTTGCTGGGCAGAATCAGTCACATGGGCCTTCTAACTCCAAGGGGCTAGCAAGTGTATGCAAAAGGAAGGAAAATTAGATATAGTTGGATATTAAAAGACTTTAACACATTGACACCACTCATTTATTCATTCACTTATTCTTGAACAAATAATGTACAGAATGCTTACCACATATCAGGCACTGGGCCAAACCCTGCAGATATGGCATCACCAGGGCAGCTGCCTTTGCACAACTCCAGAAAGAGCCATTGACATTGCATGTGATATACATAGTGCCCCCTGCAGGTGTGCATCACAGGAGCCCTGCTATCTTTTACTTTTCTTGTTTATATTTTGTCATTATTACTTATCTTCCCCGCCAGAAAGCAAACTCAGAGAGCAGGGATTTTATCTGAGTTGCTTATTGCTGTATTTCTGGAGCAAATATAATATTTAAGTGGGTGATTGAAAATGAATAACTGTTGACTATGTTCCCCACCAGCTCCTGCCTTCGTGGAGCTTAAAATTTGCTGAGTCAAGAGTTGTGTGAACAATAATTAGCTGAAGTATTGAAAAAAATCACACACCAGATAGAGTGAAATTCAGATCAAGTAAAAATCTGGGCATGGCATGGGAGCACACAGCGGTGGTTCTTGACCGTGGGTGGAGTCAGGGAGGCTAACTTTGTCTTGCAGATGAAAAACTAAAGTCCAAAGAGGTTGGTGGGCCTGCCTAACACAGGGTGCACAGCAAAGCAGGTGGAAGGATCCTGCCACATCCTTTGGTCTGGTGTGTGTTCTTCTCCCCACACTAATAGCAGCCAAACATTTATACAGTCAGCCCTCCCTATCTTCCGGTTCCACATCTGTGCATTCAACGAACCACAGATTGAAAATATTAAAAAACCACAATGACAAAAAAAGATACAACAAAAAAAAAATTAAAAACCAATACAGTACAAACATTATTTACATGACATTTACATTGTATTAGGTATTATAAGTGATGATTTAAAGTACACGGGATACTACCCCAGTTTATAACAGGGACTTGAGCATCTGTGGATTTTGGTATGTGCTGGGGAGGTTGTCCTGGAACCAATCTCCCATGGATACCAAAAGACGACTGTATGTGTGCAGCACTTTGCAGTTTTCCAACAGCTTTCATATACCGTGTAACTACAACTTCTCTTTAAGGCTTAAAATCACCCACCCACCCCCCATCCCACACCCAGCCTCAGAATTGGGTTTGCGGTTGATGTTTTCCTTGCCTCTGGTAGGAGATGTGGGATGTGTTTCGTTGTGAGAGTGGAACATCCCGTTCTCCCTGCCCTGCCCTACCTCCCGGCACTCGCCCCCACACCCACTGCCCGGCTGCCCAGGACGCAGAGGAGGTAGCACTTCAGAAGGCCATCTGCAGGGTGGATGGCAGGGCTCCGTCTTAGCAGCGGTGGACACAGAAAGGTGGAGGATGGTTGAACCTGAACCTTCTTCCCCTGCAGGCAGGAACAGGGCTCATTATTTTCACTTGAGCTTGCAAGTGAAAACAATTACATAAGCTTCCCATCTGGTTTCCAAAGCGCTTTTGAAACGGTTCCATCACCAGTCCATTAATTTTATGGGGGCCCCAAAGATAGGGCACAGTCAGAGTTTATCATCTGGGATCTCCATTGTTCAGGCTTTGTCACTCTGTGTGGCGTTTGTCCCCTCCTGCTGCCTCACGCCTGCCTCTCTGTCCTTTCCTCTCTCACCTGTCTTCCTGGCCTTTCTGCAAATCTCTCCCCACACTAGGGCCCAGCCAAGGCTCCATGCAGTCTGATAGGCATTTTCTGAGCGCTGCTCTACCTGAGGCCCGGGCTTGCTGCTGGCGGTTCCGGGATGAGCAGGACCGAGCCAGACTTCATGGAGCTTACTGCGAAACGGACGAGGCCCCATCATGACACCCTCCTTAGGTGCTGCCTTCAACCTGCTGACCTTGCACCCTCTCCCTTTCACAAGGCACTGGTCTCCCTCACATTCCTCTGTGAGCCGAGCAGTGGGCTCAGGGTTGACCTGCATTCTTCCAGCTGATTTTTCACATCAGGTATTATTATTCCATTATTATGCCCATTTTCTAGATGAGACTACAGCTCAAGAGATTATGTAAATTGTCCAAGGTCACGTAGCCAGGAAAGGGCCCAGCTGGGATCCCTTCCACACTGCCAACCTTCAAGACCCACCTTCTTCTTATTAGGCCACGCTGCCTCCACCAAACTGCAGCAGTTGACTGTCTAACTCAGAACAAAAAGAACAAAGAACTGTGTGGGGTTTTAGCACTGTCTCTACCACCCCTTCCTTGTGGGAGTTAGCCTTTTTTTTAATTGGCAAGTAAAAATTGTGTCTATACATATGGTATAAAGCATGATGTTTTGACATGATATACATTGTGGAATGGCTAAATCAAGCTATTTAACATATGCATTACCTCACACACTTTTGTCGTGTGTGTGGTGCAAACACGTACAATCTATTCTCTTTGCAGTTTTCAAGTATACAATATATTGTTATTAACTATGAGAGTTAGCTTTTAAAGAAAGTCTAGTGATTCGTTCTAAAGACCAAGGACTTGCGTACCCTGGAGATCGTGCTCTCCATATGTCCCTGAAGTTTTAAAAACCAGGTGCTTTGATCATTTCTTTACTTCCCAGAGAGTGGGAGAAACCGTCTCTGACACACCACTCTGGCGTCGTGGCTCGATGCCTGCACCGTGGCCTCTGGCTCAGAAGTCAGCCTCGGGAGTCCAGCAAGCCTCAAGGTGCTGAGCTGGCCTTGCACATCCTGGGAGGTGGTTCTGAGGGTCTGAGAAGTGGCTCACATTGTCAGCCTCCTGCCGAGCTTCACTTATAGCCCCCTTTTCCCTCTACGATCCTGTGGGGAGGGGAGGAGAGGGCAAAGACCCTCCCCAGGGAGGTTTCTGAAGGGCCCTGTCAGGAAAACAGAAAGCAAGGGAGCACAGCGTGTCGGTGTGCATGTGATTTGCATGTCGCATGTGGTTTAGAAGCATTTTCATCAATTAGCCAAGTACCCGCAGGAATGGATAGGATCACAGTGAGATTTTGTTTGTCTGGTGTTTGAAGCTGTGAAGTCTTCACTTTTTTCTTATTCTACCCCACCCACCCAAGTCAGCCAGCTCAGACTCCCTCTGCCAAGGACATGGAGAGATGTCATGAAAAGTATGAGAACTCCCCACATGATCTTTGGGGGTCACCCGGCTCTCCCTGACAATTTTGGTTCCGGCTGCCTCTAGGAACACGACTCTCTCAGTCTCTTCTTTCTCTCCCCAGGTCAGGCCTCTGTAAACCCTTCACTCTGGGCTGTGCCTTGCAGGCAGCCCTTGCGCATCGCAGCTCGGCAGCAGGAAGGGGCAGACAGGTTGCTGACACCCCGACAGCTGGGAATAAAGCAACGGCAGGAAGTCCTCTAGTGGGCATCAGGCGAGTCTGCCAGCAAACAGCGATGCTGGTTACAAGCCCAGGTTCAGGGGAAGGACTACAGTCCCCACGGACTCCTATTCTAGAAGGACTGAGTTCTGGGGCACATTACGGAAGTGAGGACTCACATGGTGCAGGGTGAAGAACATACCCAGTTCCAACAGCCCAGGTGAGCATTTGTTGTCGCATCCATGGCCCCTTTTTTTAGAACTGGGGCTTAATGTCAGAGTCTTAGAAGCAACAAGGGTAACTCAGTGCTGAGCGACAGAAAAATTAAAGTTGAGCTACAGAAACTTCTCTAGCTAAAGTCAGGCATACTGGACACTTTTTTCTAGGATTAACTCTGCACCTTACCTGGTTAGTACACCCTTCTTACAGTGAGCTTCCTCATAGCCCAACCCACGGGCACGGCCACTACAGACTTGTCAGCTATTTTGTACGACTTAACCCTTCTCCATGTCCCAGCTGATTCGTCCAAGAGTGACTTGTGGCCCAAGATAGGCCAATCAGGGCCCTTTCCAGAGATGTGTAGACTGGGGGCCCGAGTCTTTGAGACCACTTCTCCCTGGTGGCCATGGCAGACCCCGTCGATGCCCTGCACATCTCACCTCATCACTGCCACCCCAATGTGAGACATCCATTGGTTCTGACTTAATATGACAAATTCCCTGCACTATCTACTCAGCAATAGGACCTCAGTCAATGTGCCATCGAACAGTCAATGTGCCATCGACACTCTGATGTTCCTGCTTCTTTTCCACTTGCATTTTGCCCTGTTAAAAGAATGATTTAGTCATTTTCTTCACTGGGTTTCACGCGGCTTCCTTCAGAGCAGTCAGAAGGCTCCACCTCACTGTGAAGCAAAAGGATTCCTTCAAAGCCTCAGCTCCCTCCCCAACCTCCGGAATCTTCTCTGCTATTCAGAGCTTCTGAGTGGCCCTTTTTATACCAGACAACTGAGCTAAACCCTGCTAATTTCAGTAAAAACCCCCTCAAGCTAGCAGTTAGGTGAACTTAGAGTAAGCTGTCTTTTTAAAGAAATAGGCCAATTCTGATACAAAACCGTATTTAGCTATTTTTGTGCTAGGCACTTACTTCATCTAGTAGATTGTAAACTTTTGGAGGAGAAGAAATGGGTGTTAAATATCTTTGTATCTCTTGGCTCAGTACCTCATACTTAGTAAATACTTAACAGTACCAGTTTGCTACATAAATGAATCATTCAATCGCATTCCCCATGTTAAATATAAAATCAATGATTTAAGCATCGTGAATTCAATAGATCATCCCACTAGGATACATTTTAAGGTGCACTGGTATATATTAGGGTGGTTTTATGGTAGACCCCGACATGAATAAAATTCAGCAAAACTAATTGGCACTTTGCATGTAGTACACCCAACGGCTAAGAGCACAGTTTTCAAATATGTCTCTTGTATAGGGAAAATCTGCCTTTCCTACCAAAAAGTATTTAACCCTTTAAGGGAATAGGGAAGTCTCTCTAGCTAAGCAGGAATAGAATCTGCCCAAGGGAGTGGAGGGGACACTTTGAACAGTCAGGGAGTGTTTGTTCATTCTGTCCTGGGCCAGAGCTCAGTTAGAAAGCAGGGGTCATGGCACCCCTGAAACATGCACAGGAAAGGACCCACAGGCAGTGGGGAACAGAGAGGTCCTCCCATGAGCCCATGGAGGGAAGCCACAGCTCGAGGGGCACTGTGGGCCCCAAAAGCCTGGGACACAGGGTTCTGCAGCCTCCCCACTTCTTGCTGCGTGCAGACTCCCACCCACGGCAAGCCAGACCCCCCACATGCAGTCCTCACGTGGCCCTGAGGGAAGGCAGCCCACTCTCAGAGCAACACAGGGACGGGGCACAGAAATTCCCACCCCCGTGTGGGCCGAAAGAGACGTTAGAGAGCCCAGGGCAGAGAAAACCTGCGCGGTGCACTTCCACCTCGACTCCACTTCAGCCCGCTGGGGCTCTGGGTGATGTGGGGACACTCGGAGAGATGAACATGAGGAAGCACAAGGGTGGGGAGAAACCTGCTCCCCACTGCCTCTCTGGGCCTCAAGCTTTCCCAACTAAAGCCCGCACGGCAGAGGGCCCGCTGCTAGACACATCTGTGGTTCGGGCCTGCCCAGCGTCTACTCCTCCCTCTTCTGGCCTCAGGACCCAGTTTTCCTCTGGGGACCCACCCTTCCCCCACTGTCAGTCCTTGCGACCTCATACTCCTGCTGTGGGAGGGCACACGTGCCCCTTCCTGGCCAAACAGTGGGTTCCACCTCCTCGGCCACAGAACTGATTTAAGGGGAGGACGTGTGACCCAAGCCCAACTGGTCAGCCTAGGGTAGATGGCCCGAGTAGAGGAAAGAGGCACCCTTTTCCCACGGGGTTAGCTCAGTAATTCGGGGTGGGGTCCCTGTGAGGGGAGTTGGAACCTCAGAATGAAACCAACACAGAGGAGGTCAAGAGAAATGGCACAACCTTCATTCGATCCATCACAGGAGCCAGGAAGTCCCCTATTCTGAAGCCAGATGGATTTGGGTTTTTTTAACGCTTACAACTAAATGAGTCCTACAGATGAACACAACTGCTAAGGGTCCCTGCAACTAGAAAAGGGAACAAAAGGGAGGAACAAGCTCCGTGCCACTGAGTCACGTTACCATGGAGCCAACTTTGAAGGGCTCCACGTCCAGGACTTTTCCTTTTTCTCCTTGGAGAGCGTTTACGGCACAGGCAATACTCCCTGGAGAGGCTGCTGCGATCCCAACAGCCCAGAGCACGCAGCCTCCCTCTCCACGGGCTGCCCCCTGCGTCACTGTCTGACAGCGGAATGGCGGCTTCGCTGTGAGCGCACTTAAATACCTTCAGAGCCATTTTTAGACTTTTTATTCTATAGGCCAGAAAATCACCGAAATTAGGAGACATTTGAAGTGGTTTTCCTCAAGCCCAGAAAAGATTTTTTGCTGTTGCTATATTTAAAAGCCCAGCAGCAAGTTGTTTTGGCTTATGTCTTGTTATGTAATAAACATGATGTTAAGCTTTGGAAGCCCTGAACGCTGGTTGGAAGGATGAAAACAGTGGCCTCACCATAATGGGTGCCCTGGAGATGCTTTGTAGAGGGCAGGGAGGAGACAACGTAGTTTTCTGTGAACGTTCAAATAACAATGTGTGTGGAACAGATTTGAATGACTATGCAAATTCCCAAAGGAAATAGTAGGGGAAAAAAAAAGAAAAAGAAGAAGGAAAAAGGAGGTTATGTATTAATGCAAGGGGAAAATATAATCAACAGCCAAATAAAAGCTGTTTTTAGTGAGACAGAGGGACCCAGGAGATGTGGACTGATCTGTTGCAGAAAGATCGTATTAGCTCTCTATGCTCTGTAACAAATTACCATACACTTAGCTGCTTAAAACAACACAAGTTTATGGTCACCTCTAGGAGCTCGGAGCGTCCCTGGTGACAGCCAGCAAGAGGGCGGAGTGGAAGTGCGGGCGTGGCGTGGCCGGGTTCTCCCTCAGGGCCTCAGAGGCTGACATCCAGGTGTCGGCTGGGCTGGGGTCTCATCTGAGGTGCAGGATCCTCTTCCAAGCTCATGTTGTTACCAGCAGAATGTAGTTGCTTGTGGTTGTAGGTCTGAGTTTCCCACTTTCTTGCTGGCTGTCACCAGGGACCACTCTGAACCTCCAGAGGCCTCGCACATTTTGTGTGGCTCTCTTACCACATATCTGTTAGCTCCTTCAAGGCCCCAGAAAAATTCCTCCCATGCTTCCAATCTCTCTGACTTCTTTGATCTTTGACCTCTAGATTCTCTTTTAGAGAGCTTGCCTGGTTAGGTCAGGCCCTCAGGAGACAGGATTACTCAGGGTGTGAACACCAAGGGGCACAAATTTTGGGAGCCATCTTAGAATTATATTAGGGTAATCAAACTTTTGTATAAAAGCAAGGACCCAAAATGTGTAATTCAAACACATTACAATATGGAATGAATGTTTGTGTCCCCCTCTCCTCTGGCCCAATTCAAATGCTGAAGTCCTAACTCCCAATGTGGTGATATTTGGAGGTAGGACCTTTGGGAAATAATTAGGTTTAGATGAGGTCATGAGGGTGGGGCCCCTCTGATGGGATTAGTGGCCTTATAAGAAGTGGAAGAGAGACCAGACTCTCTGTCAGGGGAGGACAGTGAGAAGGCGGCCATCTGCAAACCAGGAAGAGAGCCCTCACCAGGAACCAAATCTGCCAGCACCTTGATTTTGGACTTTCCAGCCCCTAGAACTGTGAGAGAGAAAATCCTCTCTGCACTGCACTTGACCCCAGATTCAGGGCTAGGCTGAGGTCAGTGAGGCACCAAAAGCACAAAATTTAAGAGGCAGCTCATTTACACAACCCTGAGAGAGAGTGCCACCCGACATTATACACGCTACACTTAATCCTGGCACTGGCCCTTCCAGGCACAGAGGAAACAAAGATTTTTTTTTTTTTTAAAGTCACTTTCTTCCTTGAGGCACACACAGTTTAAGAGGTCAAAAACAGAGTACACCACTGGAACCCCAATTGCTGACTTCACAAGAGCACAAAATTTCACCTAAGAAGCACAGTTGAGTATAACTGAAAAGGTTAAGTGAACCCTTCTGACTCTTGATGATTTAAAGGTCTAGAGTCACTTATAACACTATTAAAATAAAATTTGATACTAATATAAACTTGATGCTACGTGTCACTGAATCACAACTCTAATGAAAGCTTCACCTGTGGCTCCATCAAAACATTCATACAGTTTTCTCACATTCCATGGAGAAGCCCACGTTTCCCAAGCATATCTTCACGCCACAAAGTAAGATATGCCTCTTCATCCTTCACTGACATTTTCTCTCTCTCTGTTTGCCATTTTAATACCAGTTGGGGCATCTGTTAAAAGAATTTCATAAATTTCTCTTTTCGCTGACTTCCATTCAAAATACAGAGCTGAGCCACTCTCCAAACCTGACTCACTCTCCCATAGGTTGTCCAGAATTTCTCTTCGCTGGCTAACAGCTCTGTTCTGAGTGTCCTTGGGGTCTCACTGGTCCTCTGGCACAAAGGCCAGCTGAACCCTGAGACTTCAGCCCAAAAGCAGAACTTGGGAAACAAGACCACTACTAAGGCCTCTTGCTCCAATCTTTTTGGGCTCTTTTGCTGAAAACTCCTCCACTCACTGTTCTTAGCTCACCCTGCTGAGTGGGAAAATGAGCCACATATGAACACGGTCTTGGGACTGGGAGCCCTGCTATACCCTTGTTCGGGTTGAACTCCCTTAAGTAACTGAGAACAGACCTGACTGAGTTAGGTCTCCTAGTGTGTTCCTCTGTGTTGAGTTCTTAACCAGGAAGAACATTAAACAGAGCACTAAGCTGATGGCAAATACCTGTGACCAATTCCCCAGCCTCAGACACACCAGAGTCTTGATGGGTTGGGCCGTGGGGCCCTGCATGTTGCCACAGCCTAGATCTGCATCTTCTAGAATTCTTTGCACAACAGCAGACCTATTGTGAAGGCTTTCCTTTCCCCCACTCCATGCCCTAAGCAAGTAAGATGTTTACTTCCAGTACTAGGAGGGGGAGGGTGTGGGCAGAAATGGAAGGAATGCTTACCATAACTAACCTAAGTCAGATTTCCAGCCTGCTCCACTAACAAAGCTCTGCTTTCATCCTGCAAGGACAAAGTAAACAAAAAGCTGAAACTTTGCATCTTGCTCTGAAGGTTAAAGTTCTGATTCAAGACATAGTCATTCCCCTTTTGTGTCTGGTGGCCCTTATTTCACTTGATGCTATTATTTATTCATCCCTTTGTATAGGTGGTTACTTGGTATAGACAGAAAGAACTTGAGACTGAGCCTCTGTGGGCTGTCAAAACCTAAGAAAGCTAATTAATTTCTCCCAATCTCAGTTTCCTCATCTGAAAAAATAGGGTAATTATTCTTGGCTTGTAGGGTTGGTTCTATGTGTGTGCGCGTGTGTGTGTGTGAATTATAAATGCTTGGAAACTATCACTTCCTTAAAAAAAGGTTACAACTGCTATTCCTGCTGTCTATACCTCTGTGTATATATTGCTGATCTGTCTCCTCTGCTACACTGTGAGTTTGAAAGCAAGAATTGTGTTTGTATTGCTAATGGCAATTATAGTGCTTGACAAAGAGGAGGCGCTCAATCAATGAGAAAGTTGAGCCTTGAGCCAGGGGCAGCACAATTACCTGCTCTACTTCCTGAGTCAGCAGTTCTCAAATTCTTTGTATTCAGGACACATCTGAAGGGACTGGCACATTCAGAAAACAGTGAATTAGCAATGATTGCAACTTAATCCTTACTACCGAAGAGCAATGTCTTGCAATGTCTACAAAAGCAGCCACTACAGTTGCACCATTTATTGGGATGCCCTTCAGCCCTGTGGCTGGCTGGGTAGAATGCTTACAGCCCTGATTCCCCTGACTACCACATACAAGAAGAATTTTTACCTGTCTAATTAGCCACCATATTTCTTGGCCACTGGCTTAATAACACACCTCTTACCTTCTCACAGCACTACAGTTTGTAGCCACGGTCCGTGGTGTGTCTGCCTGCAGTGCAGGTCTCCGGCAGGCACTTCAGCTTTGCCCTTGGAATTCTAGGATTTGGCTTCTGTAGTTTCTATTAGTCAACAATCCTGAAGGTCCCTGACATATAGTCGTTTGTAATTTTGCTGAGATGCCATTTTCTAAAATTAGTTTATAAGTAATGCATACATGCTCATCTGATAGAGAAATATATGGAGGAAAACCTATTGAAGCCTTCCTTTATTTATAGCAGTCAGGGTAGGCCACATGCTACTACAGTAACAAACATCCCCAAATCTCAGTGGCTTTATAACCACAAATGTTCATGTCTTGTTACATGTTGGGCATGAGTCTGCTGCTACAGCTCTGCTTGTTACCATCTTCACTCCAGAACCCAAACTGATGGAAGAACCTAACCTCTATCTGGAACATTGCCATCTCATGGCAGAAGGTGAAAGACAAGGCAAGCGATGCTTTGACCTCTAACACTTTGCACAGAAGAGACCAATATCACTTATTGGCCACAGCAAGTCATTGCAGAGAGGAGCACTGCATGGTGAGAACCTGGAATGCGTGGTGCATGAGAATACCAACTCCCACCACCTCTTCCTGCAACCACTTCTCTCCCAGAGGTAACTGCTCTCAACAGTTCAGGGTGCGTCCTTTCAGTTCCCCATCCTAAGTATTTACCTACACATATACACAGGCACACACATAAACATGGAATATTGCACATATTTTTCTGCACTTGTCCTGTTCACTTAATATGCCTTGGAGACCTTTTCCTGTCAGTATGTGCAAGACTAACCCACTCATTCAAACAACTTCCATGGTATTTCACACCATAATATATTTAAATTCTTGGTGTACATTTTGGATCTTCTCAATACTTTTGGTATTACAAATAATGCCATGATATTTATTCATATGAACGCACATGTGTATTTCTGAATGATCAGTTTCTAGAAATAAGTTGTTAAAGTAGGGCATTGTGCATTACAATTTTTAAGAGATACTGCTAATTTGCCTTGAAAAATGCCTTCCTCAATGCACACAGCCATGAGCAATGCAAAAGTGCCTGATTTCCCAAATCCTCAACAACTCTTAATACTATCAAACTGTTCCTTTTCTATGAATCTGATAAATTGTAAAAAAGTATTTCCTTGTTTTAATGTATTTAGTGCATTTCCTTGCTTACAGTTGAGTATTGCTCTTATTCATTGGTTAATCTCACAATTTTTTCTTTTGTGAATTGTGTTTCCACTCTTCACCCATTTTCTAGTGATCGTTTTATCTTTTTCTTTCAGATTTGAATGAACTATTTTGTATATTTTCTCAACACTAATCCTTAGTCTGTATTACCATTTGTGACTTCGAGCATCTCTTGATTCTATGAGGAACCCATTCCTAAACACCAGACATAAGTAGGAGTCCATTTGCTCCCAATATAACACTGCCAACCAATTCCCTAAAACACAGGGAAATGTCAATATATGTAACGAGTTATTTAGTTCATAAGATACATAAAACATTGTTCCCCGATCACCAAATGGTTAATGTGACTTTTAACAGACATTTGCATGTGTGCAGGCATCAACAGCCCAACTCACATCTCTTTGTTGACACTTGGCGCTTTTCAAAACATCTGCATGTGATTCTGACATTCTTCCAACTACAATTGGAAAGTAACTGGAAAATTCCTCCCCTCTCCCCCACACATACTACTTTGTTTAAAATGTCATAATGAGTTTGGAGGATGTACAAATAAAATTTTCTATATAAACCTTAGCCCCCAAAAAATGTTGTATAGGAGAGATAGGAACATTCTATGAAAGCTGAGTGTTACAGATAAGAGGAGTTCCACTGTGAAAAGATTACCTGGGGAGGCAGCTTGTGAGATGCACCTCTATTTGCTTATGGTCTGGCCATTTTGTTTGTAATTTTGTTCATGGTATCTTTTTGGATGCAAACTTTGCTATTTCATGTAATCGAATCTGTTAGTTATTTTGTTTAAGGTTTTTGGATTTGGAATCTTGCTTTAGGAGACTTTCCTCATCTCAGGATTATCTTTCAAAATTCTTCTACACATATACATATGTTTTTAAAAGTTGTTAGTTTTAGGTTTAGCTCTTTAACCATAAGGAATTAATTGTTAGATAAGGCATGAGGTGGAGTGGCGGAGTCTACCTTTTCTCTGTCCAAAAACAAGTAGCATATCAACCCAACATCATTTATTGAATGTGTCATCCTTTCTCTAACTGGTTTGAAATATACTGTGTCTTAATCCTTTTTGTGCTGCTATCACAGAATACCTGAGACTGGGTAATCTATAAAGAACAGAAATTTATTGGCTCATAGTTCTAGGGGCTGGGAAGTCTAAGATCAAGGCACCAGCATCTGGCGAGGGCCTTCTTGTTGCACCAGCACGTGGAAGAAGGGAAAAAGTGCAAGAGAGCGAGCCCAGACCCACTAGCCCATTTTTTAGTGGCATTAATCCCTTCAGGAGGGAGGATCCCTCATAACCTAAACACCTTCCATTAGACCCCATTTCCCAACACTGTTGCACTGGGGATTAAGTTTCCAACACATGAATTCTGGGAGACAGTTCAAATCATAGCATACTTTAAATTAAATTCTCAGGTTTTTTTTTTTTTTAAATGCACTCAGTTATGTTAATATTAAGGCATTAAATTTTCTGGCTGAGCTAGTATATGGAAGTGCAGATCTTAGGGAGCATGAGATTAATGATCAGCATCCACGTATCAATACCAGCCTTCTCTGCTCACTGTAAGTATTCTCATAAAGGTAAAAACTTTTTGTGTGCAACAAAGTATTCTGATAACAAGACAACTGCTAATGATGCATGCCAAGGGATGTAAGAAAGTGAAATGTCATTCCAAATAACTGGAGCCCTGTAGTAACCAAATTATTAAAGATTTGAAGGAGTCATTTTAATTGTTCAGTTATCCTTAATATGTTTCACTTAGGGCCTTTGTAACTTTGATGATGTTGAAGAATTCTGGGACTCAGTAGTTCTGGTGTGAGTCCCCAGAAGTGTTCAGGTTCTACTATGTCATGAGCTTTCCTGGTCTCAGAGATTCCCCTGCAGCTGATACCATGTTGGCCCCCCACGTTCTGTGACGGGGACGGCTGCCCTCTCTACCTCCATTGCCTTCTCTTGCCATCAGTCGCTCCTCATCCCACGGTAAGCTGACCGCTCCTTCCCCACATCTCAGAAATGCCTCATGTACAAAAGTCTAGTCGGAGAAGTTTGAAGATGTTGGGCTGGGGCTGGAGGATTGGGGAAGTGTTCAAATGATGGCCGACATGATACATGGCCACCACCTTTGAGCCCACTGTCTCCTCTTCTCGGTGCACACACAGACACACATGCATGCCGGCCCCTTTGTGTCTCAAGACAAATAGCTTCATCAGCACCGTGAAAGAAAGTTAGATGGCAGCATAACATGAGGAGCAGCCTTGGCTGAGCAGACAACACTGCACGCCATGTGCGTAATGTGGAGAATGGCATGGCCAGGAAAGGGACTCGGTGGCTGCCAGTCTGGGCTGGGGATCTCGTGGCCACGGGCCGCCCTCTGGCCATCCAGTAGGTATTCTCACTGTTTTAGAGGACTTTCCTGTCTGGCGGGCTCCACCTCTGTGCCCCGGCCAGGGCTTCTCAAACTCCTCCTACTCAGCCATGCCCAGCACCCAGAATCCTCAACAGCTAATGCTGGAGAGGACGAGGGACAGCCAGGCCCACCCCAGGCACATGTGATCTTCCTCTGCTGTCTCCTGCTTTATCTTTGAAATGTGCAAAATTTGTGCTCTACACCATGTTTCCATGCTTGTTTTGATATAAAAAATGTGTTTTTAGTTTCATGCCTAACTCTCCCTGCCCCTCTTTGTGAGGTCTCGATATAAAATCCAACACTGCACTGCGCTTCTTGGCGCCCGTTACAACCGTGTTCGATCCACGTCGGCCCAGTTGTTTATTTACTGTCTTTCCCTCTAGACTGGAAGCTCCAGGAAGTCAGCAGCCCTGCCAGTCTGGGTCCCTTCTGCATTCTCAGCACCTCGCCAGTGCTGTCCTCAGAGATGGCTTTTACCTTCGTGGTTAGAACTCTCTTAAGAAGGCTGACATGAGGATTTCAGGCCTCACGCAGGTCGTGTGACTGCATCTCCTCTCATGAGCAGAAAGGCCTGGGCCACGGCCTCACAAAGGGGTTATTGTTCATAAAGGGTCCAGGTGAGAGACGCAATCCATCATTGCTCGAGGCTCAGCCCTATCACCACTCCTGGCACCCTCCCAGTGACAGGGAGACAATGACATCACCTCTGACTGTATACAAAGGACACCCTATTCCTTAACCCTCCCTATGGAGAATTACTCTTTTAGCTCATTTTTGCAGTGTTAGGTGCATAATGTCATAACTCAGAGTTTCCCAGATGCAGTGCAAGGGCATAGATGATTTGGTAGGTATTTGATTTATAGAAGTTTTCTCAAGTCAGAGACGAAATTGAAGCGTGTTTTGCTGAGGGTAGGAAAACAACTCAATTTGGAAGAAAAGCGGATTTCTCAGGTAAGTAATTGTAAGTTAAATCGAACTCCCTCACCTTTGCGTCTGCTTTTCTCACCTCCTACACAGATTTTCAGTGGCAGCCTTATTCTTATCATTTTTAATATCCACAGAGCACCACTCAGAAGATTTATTGGTTTAAAAAAATGCCAATTCCTTAAAACAGCAACGTCCTGTTTCCAAGTTTCATGTAAAGATTGTGCTTAAACAAACTACAGCCAGAGCATTTGAGGACAATGCTTACGGAAGGAAGTGAGAAATCTGAAGTGTGGAATAGTTATTATCGTAATTGCTTGCATTTATTGCGTGTTTATCATGTGTCAGGTATTAGGCTGAGTCCTTTGCAGAAATTAGCTCATTTAATCCTCACAGCAAACATCTGAGATGGGGAAAATATTATTCCCATTTCATAGAGGAGGCAACTGACACTTGCTCAGGAACATGTGCCTCGTGGAGAACGTAGCCAGAGCCCTGATGCCGATTGACGTCATTCTGTAGTCCAGGCTCTTACACATGGCTAATAAGCAATGGATATTTGTATTTGAGAAAGAAAGAAACTTTGCTCACTCCAAAGTGCAAGTGCCATTAACTTGTATTGCTCAATTCAGAGCCTAACAGATTTGTTTTAATCAACAAACTCATAAAGATCTTTTGTAAATGGCTCATTTGTTGACTCATTTTTTTAGATGATTAAAAAGGTGTTGTTCTCTTAAAAATGTTAAGTGTTTCTCCTCCTATCCAGCCCAATTAGAATCTGGTATGGTCTGAATGTGTCTCCTGCAAAGTCATATGTTGAAATCCTAGCCCCCAAGTTATTAAGAGCGGGGGCTTTGGGAGGCAATTAAGTTGTGAGGGCAGAGCCCACAGGAGTGGTATTAGTGCCCTTAGACTGTAGAATTTCCTCACCCTTTCTGCCTATGAACCAGGAAGAGGGCCCTCACCAGACACTGAATGTGCGGGCGCATTGATCTTGGACTTCCCAGTTTCCCCAACTGTGAGAAATAAATTTCCGTTGTTCATGAGCCACCCCATCTATGGTATTGTGTTGTAGCAGATGGACTAAGAATCCAAGACATAAAATTTTCATATGTGAGTTTGGCCCATTTCGAAATTCTGGCAAGACCCAAATGTCTGTTTGACCAGGCATCGGACAAACAGTTCCGAGTAGCAGTGCTCTTTTGAACGGTGTGCTGACATTCCCAGTCCTGTTCTAGTTTCTTCTCTGACAGCAGCAGCTATGGAGTTTCTTTCAGTCACTTGAATGGGTTGGAGGTTTGTGGCTGTTTCGTGCCGCATTTGTGGAGTTCTCACTGAGGGCCTGTCTGAGAACAGATACTCACTCAGTACAACCCTGGCCCTGCTGCCCAGCCTGGTCCACAGTCATCTCCACTTTGAAAAGCATTTTAATTCCCTTCAGTTCAGCGTGAGAAGGATGGGTTTTGCACTGTCCAGTTGGACTATCCATCCAATGCCCTACTCCAAGTCGGGTGGGACTATATACAAATATTATTAATAACTGATGTTAATTGGCTGCTTCTAGCCAGGCACTGTGCTGAGTGTTCTGCATGGATTATCTTATTTCATTCTCACAGTTGCTCTTTTAGTCCCACTTTTCAGAGGAGGAAACTGAGGCTCAGAGTGGACCCCATAGTCCCACAGCTAGCAGACTGAGATCTGGGGTGAGGGCAGGCTTGACTGACGTCACGGTTTGAGCTTTTTATGCCCATTCCTTAGGGCCCTTCCAGTGAGTGCCAGGAAGTCTGGAGATAAGGGCTCGAGCAGTCCAGGAAGTTTCCGTGGAGAAAGTAGAAGTTGAGCTGGACGTTGAGGATTGTATTGGAAAGACGAGGATTGCACTGGGGGGGCCTAGGACAGAAAAACAAGCAGCGTGGGCTCCCTTGCTTTTGTTGTCTCCATAGAGCAGCAGAAAGGGGGAATTAGACCATTTTGTGGTTGGTGTTGCCAATTAATTTAAAATTCAACACCTGCCTTGCTGTTGAGCTTAATCTTATTATAGCAGATCTCTTCACATCTCTTTTGTTTGTGCAGATTTTAGTGGCAGGGGTTTTAAGTCAATCAAAGAGAGTCTGCGCTGAAAGAAATTATTTTTGTGTGCATTAAAATAATTGGCCTAATTCTCTGAACTAACAAGTAAAACCTACCTAATTCCTGTCTTAAAGACTGATGCAGTATGGGAAGAAAAGCATTCACCTAACTGCCTCTCTTTTATTTCGAGGACATGGTGTAGTGTTCAGGAAAATGAATTTATACTGTTTGGAGGAGCAGCTGAGATCAGCATATCTGGCTTGAACTTAGCATAGAGACGGTGTCCTTGACTCATGGCTTAATGCACAAAAGTGTGCAAAGTATTTTAATAATGCAGAGGTAACAGTCTGAGAAACAAATTTGAACGTAATTATACCACACGTGACATTGGGATATGCCACTATCTTTTTTTATTCATCTTGTACCATCTCACTATGAAAGTGCCTCTTATAAAATATTATTTCTGAAATATCTGGACTTTGTTTCTAAGTCATTTAGTTTTCCCCAGGTTGTTGAACCTGTGCCCTTGTCTTTAAATCATTTACCTCTTTCACGGTTTCAATCCTCTTGTCTTTTTTTGCAGAAAGTAATTTTTCCAAAGAAATATTTCAATCCACGTAAGGGGGAAATTACTTGACTTTTCTTTAGCATCTTCAAAAGAACTTTTTCTATTTCAGAGAAAGCTGAAATCAAGTTCCTTTTTCCTCTGTACAACTGGGCAACCTGGTCTCTCTGTCCCTTTATAGAAATAGGCATCACTGATGGCAGTCATGCAGATTGGGTGGGGCCAGGCCAACCTTTGCCAGCATATAGCCCTGATTGGTCCAGGCCTCTTTAGGTAATCCGACCTTCATGGTCACAGGGTTTGGTTCAGCGCAAAGCTTTGAGCTGCTGTTGGTTGCTCATGGGAAACGCACCTCCCTGTTGCATGGGAACAATGGAGCGTATGCGCCTGCCTACAGCCAGTCCTGCAATCGCCAGGAAATTAGCCCTAGGAACAAACAACATTTGTATAGAAGGGAAGAAAGGTGGAAAGAAATTGAGTCCTCACATCATTGTAGCAATCAATGTAGTCCACTGTACCTCTGGACTCCCCAGTTAGCCAATAAATCCCTTCTTGTTTTTGAGTTTCAGTTGGGCATTCTGCTGCTTCCAGCCCAAAGCATTTTATCTGATATACCCAACTCCTGGGCAGTTGAGCTCACCACACAATACCACTCTTCAAAATATTTCACCCAGCCATCCGTGGTCTGTCTAACCACAGAGTGGTAGGTAATTCCATTGCTTCCATTGATGGTATATTGGCTACGGCCCACTAGGCTGCTTCCATGGTAGAAACTTACTTTTAACTCATCCCTGAGGTTAAAGCAAGTGATCCCGGTCAGCAGATGGCTCTCTGCCATGTGGTTCCACTGGTTTTCCAGATACCCAGGCTTTTTCCGCCCTTTGGCTCCTCCATCCCCTGGGGCCTTGTTACCACCCTCACTAAGCTGCAGACAGGAAAGGAGGAGGAAGGGGCAGGCCTGATTCTTAAAAACTTTGGCCCAAAAATGATACAAACCATAACCCTTGGCTAAAACTCAGTCACATGGCCACATCTAATTGCAAAGGAGTCCAGGAAGAAATAGTGGATTTTTGATAACTGTTACTAGTTCACAGTCTTAGCTACAGATAGGATGCGTTAGAAGATTATTAAATTACATGGGAAAATACTAACAGAGCAGCAAGCACGTAGTATCCACCCAAGCTTTCTAAAGGCCTGTGTCTATGAGTGCATGAGCTCTACCTCTTTCTATTTCCGCCCTGGGGCAAGCCCTTGTTCTCTTCTTCTCCAGCCTTGTTCGCCTTCTGGCACATTCCTGATGTTCCTAGCAAGCAAATGCACTCCACCACGCACTGGTGAGCGATAAAGATTTTACTGAAGCTCTGGTGTGATTACAGAAATGTAATCAAATGCTTCCGCAGACATCTGTTCTTTCCTGCAAAGCTCTCTTCCTTGGCCAGCAGCCTCCCCTCACCTGTTACTCTTCTGGGGCTGAGCATTTCCCTTCCGACATCAACAGCCCTAAAAGCCTCATCACCCGAGCAATTTGCTTTTACACTTTGTTTTATGCCTGCTCAGCAAAACAAAAGCCTGGTAGTTAACCAAAAAACCGATGGTATATTTTTTTCCTGCAGCATAGCCCCCAGGGCACTTAGCAAATAATTCACTGTACAAAAAAAGTTGCCTTCTGGGGGCAGAGTTGGCTGAGGACTTGTTACTAAGAAAATTAATTTTTACCATGAAAATTGAGTTACCTGGGAAAAAAGACTGGAAGGATAGCCTAAAATGTTTACAATATTTATCTCTAGGTAATTGAATTAAAGGGTTTTTTCCTTCTGATAGGTTCCTATACTTTCATTTTTATTTCTGTATTTTCCAAATGTTCTACAGCATATGATGTATTTCTTTACTAATCTAAAAAAAGCAAAGAAATTTATCTTTTGCTCAACATCACTAATCACTAGGGAAATGCATGTCAAAACCACGATGAGATATCACTTCACACCCAGTAGGATTATTCAAAAAAAAAAAAAGAAGAAGAAAGAAAAGAAACTGATTAAATGTTGGTAAGGAAGTGAAGAAATTAGAACACTTGGGCGTTGCTGGTGGGACTGTAAAATGGTATAGCTGCCGTGGCAAATGGTATGGCAATTCCTCAAAAAATTAACCGTGGAATTACTATATGATCCAGCAATTCCACTTCGGGGTATATACCCAAAAGAATTGGAAGCAGGACTTTGAACAGATATTAGTATATCCATAGCAGCGTTATTCACAATAGCCAAAAGGTAGAAGCAATCCAGCATCTGCAGACGAATGAATAAACAAAATGAAGTACACACATACAATGGCATATTATTCAGTCTTTAAAAGGAAGGAAATTATATCACATGCTACAACATGGATTAACCTTGAAGACACTGCACTAGGTGAAATAAGCCAGTCACAAAAGGACAAATAATGTATGATTCAAATTACATGAGATACTTAAAGTTGTCAAGTTCATAGAAACAGGAAGTAGAATGGTGGTTGCTAGGAACTGGGTGGGAGGGGTGAGAACGGGAAGTTAATGTTTAAAGGATACAGAGTTTCAGTTGAGAAAGACGAGAATGTTCTGGAGATGGATGGTGGTGATAGTTGCACAACAATGTTGATGGACTTAATGCCACAGAGTTGTACACTTAAAAATTGCTAAAATGGTCAATTTTATATTACGTATATTTTACCCTAATTTTTTTTTAAAAAAAGAAATTTATCTTTTGATAGGCAATTTTACCAGAGTTTTTGACTTCATTGGTTTGTGATCTCTTGAAAACCAGATATTTCCCTAGTTTGGGCTTTGCACCTACACAGTATTTCTTTTTAAATGAATTTGTAAATAACATAAGGAAAAATAATCATTAAATCTGTATCTACACAAGTCTCAAGGGAATTAATAAAATGTGGGTCTTTTTCTCCAAGATTTGCTACCTAATAAGTGAGAAAGCTAAGCAATGAACTATAATCTACAATGAAATAAAATAGTGGGCCAAGGGTGGAGCTGCAGGCGGTGAAGTCTGCCTGGGGTTTTGGGGGAATTCCCAGAGAAGAGATATTTAAACTAGACCTCAAAGAACATTAGGAGTTTACTGTGGGAGAAGAGGGGTGAATGTGGGGCACATTAGGAAGTAAGATAAAGAGAGATGGAGGGACAGCTCTGGGACATCCAGCAGTCCCCAATCGACCCACACGTCCCCACTCCTGAGACTGCTGGCCAGGCCCAGGGCATCGTGGGACTGTGAGCATGGCGGGCTGCACGCTGGCCTTCACATGGCAGTGTTATCTCTACAGGGGAGATGACCCAAGGACGGGGCTGAACTCAGAAAGCAAAGTCAAAGCCAGCCGTGCGTCAGGGCCAGAGCTGAGACCTTGGCTGTCTCCGTGGTGTGATTCTAGAGAAATACGGAGCACGCTGGGGCTTCCTGTGCAAACAGGGAAATGGCCCCTTGCGTGTCGGTGCCTGATCCTGTGCAGCTGCTGGTTTTGCAGCCTGACAGAAGAATGGAAGCTTTTTTAATTATTATTAAATCCAAAAGCTTGTGTAATGTTTCTTGTCAGTATCTTGGACTTAGCCAATCTGCAACACATGTCTTCCTCCAATAACCCGCATGTATGAACTTATCGCTAGGTGGTGGCATTCAAATGGGGCACAGCTGTACAACCACTGCCTTGGCCCAGGTAGAGAGAACAGAGTGTGCTTTGTGACCTGGAGATCCGTGGGTGCTGCGTCAGTCATTCTGTGTCGTGATCAGCTTGGGAGAAGGAGACAGAGGCCATGTACAATTATATATCTTGGACCCAGTGGATCATCAAGGTCAACTCATTCTGTAGTTGGTGTGGGTCATTCTTGCCATGTGGCTGTTGCTGCTCTTTGAAGCCTCTGTCATGTGCTGGTTCCTGCTTCTGTTGGGCACTTCTGCTCCAGACAACCACACAGATGGCCCTTTGAGACTCTTCTGCACATCCTCGGGCTCCCTAAGAGGACCCTAACCCTGCTCCTGAAGCCACAATAATGTCTAGGATCCATGAGCATTCACAGCCATCCCTCATTTGGCCATGGCTGGGTCACAGAGTATAGGGTACAGGCCACGTGAAGAATTCTGCAGACCCACCCCTCCTTGTTTTCCAAGTTCCCAGGATCCAGCCACCTCCTGGGGTCAGGCCCTGACAAGCTGTTACTCACGAAGAACAAAAATTTCTACCCCTGGCCCTGCTTGGAAGCCTCCTTATTTCCCCAGGTGGGCCTGATTCACCAACAGCTGGGAATTCCCTGCCTGGGGTCAAGGCACCCAGGTCTGGGAACAGAAAGACCTGGCTGCCTTTCCTGGAAGGGAAAGGGGAAAATTATCTTTCCATTGTTTTTGCTGATAGGTCAGAGTAGCAAAAAAGATAAAGTAAAAGTAATTTCTCTGTATCTCACCTTGTTGCACATTGACGGTCTCACTCGCTGATGCCTGGAGACAAGGTGCCTGGCCTCATTTATCTGACACCATGATGTCAGGTGGAGCCTTTCCGTCTGCTCATGAGTCCTCTTGGCTCCCTAGAATGTAACTCTGGGACGCTTTGGGCTGGAATGTTCATTGCTGCTTAATTTTCTTGAATTTACATCCAGTGCTGCTCCTAATGGCAGCTCCCACCTTAACCCACCTGTTTCTTGCACACTCCTTATTCTCCTGAATCCCCAGGCACGGAGTCCCAACAAGTCTGATCTGATTTTAGGGTAGCATCACACTGATGTGGCAGGACCTAACCCTGCCGTAGCAATGCCTGAGGGCCAGAAATCTGAGGCAGGAGCACTCCTTACTTGCATACGATTTTCAAACTAGTTTTGAACTAGGAATCCTGGCCTGTCGGATCCAGAGGAGCACTGCCATTTGTGAACAAGCCAGCTGTCCCCAGGCCCCCAGGTCAAGAAACCCCAGGATCTGATGGCCTGGCCTGGCCTTGGCTACAGAGACAAGGCTCCTTTTTTGCTGTGCTTTGGAATTATTAAGTGGCTCAATGCAGGCAGTTTTCTCTGTTCACTAAAGGGAAATCTTATTGGTTGCCTTTGTCCAACGTATTCTTTAAGGAGGCTTCCAGAATCCTGCCAGATTCTGTATATTCTATTTTCCATCTTGACAGTATTCCTAGTGAAGCTGAAGCCAACCTTCTCTCTGATGTCCACACTTGGGGACTAGGCCCTGGCCCATGTTCTCAACATTATAGATTTTCTAACACTGGTGCTTCTCTTTGGGCTTCCGTGTTCAGCCTCTCTGTATAGTCTCTGAGGCTGAGCTCTGGTCTCAGCCTGGCGTCTGGGGTGTTCGTCAGTGGTTTTAAGGATTCTTCTGTATGTCAGCTCCTGCTCTTTCTGCCCCCCTTTCCCTGGCCTGTAAGCCATGTCCTTTAACCCCCCCACCTTTCCCTGGCCTGTAAGCCATGTCCTTTAACCGTAGCCCTGAAAGAATGGGAGGGCACTTTGCCATGCCTGCTGCAGCCTGTGTGCAGGAACAGATATAGCATCTGATGATCTGATTTATGTTTTCCAGATTTATCGCATCACTCGCATACCCAGGCCAGTTGATATTTTAGGCACGTGAATCAGAGTGTCTGGCATGGCTTCCTCTACAGCAGAGCTCCGGCTGCAGGCATAATGAAGTTGGGAGGGGGGCGAGTTCGACTTATCAGAGAGGAAATTTGTGTCAGTAACTAGTCTGCCTGGCAACAGCACTAAAAAAGAGAGATACCAGGCCCCGTCGTCAGAGCCAAAATCTTCACACTAGTACAGCAGCATCATCCTGCGCAATTTTCCTCCTTGAGTGGCTGACGACGATCCTTTAAAAAAAAGAAAAAAAGAAAAGAAAAGAAGCATTTAGCTCATGCATTCTCCAAGGGATATCCCCTAACCTGCCCCCAAACAGGGAGACTATGATGAGCTGAAATGTCACCAGGCTGTGGCTACTCATGGATGTGTTATGAATGAATAATAAGAAATAAGCTTCTGCAATGGAACGAAAGGCACAAAAAGGACCTGCCAGGGGCAGGCTATAATATTTGACCCTCTGCCACTCATGGTAGGATTCTGCTTGGGGAATGGGGCTCAAGACCAGGAGACAGGGAGATAGCCCTTTATTTTTTTTTCCTGGTCTCTGAAGTATACTCTGATAAAATATAGAGTTTCCTATCTCTCAGGAAATCTATTCACAATTAAGGAAAAAAGTGGAACTGATCTGGACATCCAAATACTTGGGGCTACCTCAAGAGCAGTCGCTGTCTCTTCTTTACGTCTGGATCTCAATGCCCCGGGCTGTGACAGGCACAAAGTAGATGCTTAGTGCAGGTGTGTTGAACTGACCTGGCCACGGCTCTATCTGTACTTGAAATGCCCTTGAGAGTGTCTTCTACCCCCTCCAGGCATCCTTCCGCCATCTGCAGAATGAAGCAATGAGCTCTTAGAGGCCTTCCCAGGTCTGACATTCCAGGATTCCAAGGTCAAGAGTAGTTTTACAATCCTAAGAAAGCAGGGAATTAAACAAAGTTTCTGTAAATGTTTATATCTCACATGCCTGATCCTCAGGCTCGGCTCTATTATCACAGTGTGTGCACGCCAGTCTTTAGGCTTAAACGCTCCCATGAATACATCAGTCCGTGGTATCTGGGATACATTTACATTTTTAGCGTCGGTGTAATTCTATTTGGTTTTATGCCACAGGAAGTTCAAGCCTGATTCGATTAAGGAGTTTTATAAAATGAGTTTTTAAAAAGGAAAGACAATGCATTGCACATGTTATACCATTGTACTTTGCGTTGTTATCCAATCAGGCGTGGAGAGGGCGGCTCGCGCTGCAGTCCAGGAATCTGTTAGCAATCCGTAAAGTTGAATATTTTACTGTCTTTTTTGGAAGAATGGAATTTAAGAGCTGGAAGGGACCTTCGAGGTAGGCAGGCATCTCCTGCTAAAACAGGAGCAGAGAAACTTTTTGTACATTTTTGCATACCTCTTGACTCCTAATGTAGTTTTCATATCATGGGCTTGAAAAATCAGACAGAAAAATCCCAGGTTGCTAAACCTGGGGATGAAGGTGGTTAGCAGCATAAGATAGAATTGTATCCGGTCTAAGAGTACCTCTTCTTCCACCAAAACATCCAGAGCAGGATTTAAATTCCTGCCTGAGAAGGGACAGAGACAACAGCACAGAGCTGTGTGGAGGAAGGCATTCTTCCCAGTAACACCTGCAGCTGGCTTGTTTTCATGAAGTGCACACAGAAGAGGAGCAACCCTCCTTGGAAGCAAAGTTGCAGACAACTCAAGACTTAAGGGGGGAACTAGAGCTAGTGCAGACAGAGAGATGATGAAGGAGTCTCAGCAACTGGAGAAAACTCTGGTCTGAGTAGGCAGATGTGCTAGCAGTAGAACCCAGAAGAGAACCTCAAACAAAAAAGGATTTAGAAGCAGAGATCCTGGGATGATCCAAATGGGAATAAAGAAGACGGCACTGAGGTACGAGACAAGAGGGGGAACCCCAGGGATGCTTACCTAAGTCGTGCAAAGGCAGCAGAGTCGGAGGGAGACCCCAAACTTTAACCAGTGGAAGTCAGAGCTGTGATGGAGAAGGTGTACCCAAAGTCAAACCCGAGCAAGAGGGGAAGTTGAACACTGGGTGATGGAGAAGAAGTCGAAAGCTGGGAGAATTCAGAACAGAGAAGAGAGCCAAGGCAGCAGATTCAGAACAAAGATAGTGAGTCCTAAATTTCTAGAGTTCTTCTTCTGTGATACTTGAACATACTTGGCTAGGGTGAACAGCTAAAGGGACCATATAGCAGTCTGGACAAAGACAGTGAAAAAGAGAATCCAAAAAGCAATCAGAACAGAATTACTTTCTTTAGACAATGCCCTTGGATAATCGAAGTGAACACGAGAACCACAGTCTACGTCCACTGTGCTTTTGGCTGCAAGTAACGGAAGACCCAGCAGAAAAGAGTTGGAACCATAGGAGTTTGAATATATTATCCATACATTATAGGAATATTTATGATCCCATAAAACAAGAAGTCAGGTGAAAGAGGATAGTGCCAGGGTTATTTTAATCAGGGGCTCAGTGCCAACAACGAGGACCTAGATTCTATCCTTTTTTCCATCCTTAAAGTGATGTCCTCTTTGGATGGCTCTCCTCATGGCGTCTGCAGTTTCAGGCATCAATGTAGACAATAGTATTAAAGCTAGGAACAAGAGAAAGCTCCTGGCTTGTGCAACTCTTTAAGAGCAAGGAATCCCTTCCCAGGAGCACCTCCCACAACTTTTCCTCACATCTTTTCAGCCAGAATTGCCTTAACACTTCCCTGCCCAAAGCAGTCTCCTGGCAAGGGAAGTGGGGTTAACAGACTGATAGAGACTGAGAAAGACACATTCTGGGGAGCCTTCCCCTGAGGCACTGGGCAGTTACTTAATTTCTCGAGGCCCATTTCCACCACCCTTCCTTGTGCATGCGATTTGTTGGAGGGAGGTGATGTTGCAAGAGATACCATGGCATTCTGTGAGTCTATGGAAACCGGTGCTGACCTCGGGGCTGGGACCCTCTGCTCTCCATCACTGTCCCCCACTCTGGCCAAGCCCAGAGGGAAGCCAGGGGAAAAGGGAGGGTGGAGATGGGGTGGGCAGTGTGGGCACAAAAGAATGACCGGGAGAGTTGTGTGTGTGTCTTGTGTATACTAGATGTGTGTATGTAAACGGATATTATTTTTGTTGTTTTTATTTACAGAATCCTAGAGTCAAGTTCTGGAAAAAAGAGAAGCCAAACTTTCTGGAGAGAAGCAGCAAGCTTGGCCCACTAGACTGTGTGTTGGGGACCGGGCTCCGGGTCTTTCTGCTCCTCTGCTCCCTCGCCACCCTGCCCGTGTGAATGCACAGTGGACCCTCCCAGACCATCTCGCCACACCCGAGTTCCTGCGCTGTCACTAAACCGACCTGTCAGTGTAGCCAGACACCGGGGAACAAGTCTGATGGAAGGTACAGTGACAACTAGAAGCCGTCTGTGTCGTGCTATGATGACAGCACACGGCGTGGATCTTGAGTCGTGCTTGCTGCAGTGATGGTGATCCCGGCTGCCCAGTCAGTACAGCCACACTCTCTTCCCTGCCCTCATCATGACCAGCAAGTGACAGCTTCCACGGTCCATGTAAGTTCTCCCAGCTCAGAGCTGAGTCAGTGTGCAAGGAGAGTGAGCGAATTACAGATGGGATCCAAGTCCAGGGCACTCTCTTCTCCCACCTCTCATCTGCACTCCAGCCTCCCCCTCTTCATTCTGCCCTCCTCCCCCCTCACCCCCTGCCTCAGATATTGGCCCTCCTCATCTTCTCCTCACCCCAGAGCCATGAACTCTGAGACCCTCACCTGTGGGTTCAGGTAGAAGGAACTAGCACATAGGAGCAGATATCCCAACCCCCGAGGGGGGAGCATGTTTCCCCAACCCCAGAAGAAAACCAGCTTAGTTTCTAAAGCAGATCAATGTTCTTCACTCCTAATTTACCCTGAGCCAGTAAGCGCATGTGGTCTCCCGTTCTGATTAAGACATGAGTGTTGGTTTCTGGTGGTTTATTCCACAAATTACCCTTTCTGGCGGCTTGACTCATCGTAGGTATGGATATTACCTCACCCCTCACCCCTTACTCAGCTGTTGAATGAGCCAGAGACAAAGTATTTTTAACTGGATTCCTATTTTGATAAGATTTCACATGTTCCCTTTAAACACATAAAGGATTTCCTCTCCTCCTGCTTTCCCGACCTGTAGTGAAAAAAGGAAATAAAAGCAAATCATTTTGGAGAAGGAGAACAGAGGAAGGAGACTGTTCTCTCAACAATAAGAAACGTCTCAGCAACTACAAGTTAATTTAGACATGTACAGGTAATTCCAAAGAGGGGAAGATTTAGTACAAATTATGTTTCTTCTAAAAGCAGCAATTGCCTTTATTTAAGGATATGTGGAAGAACTTTTTGTTATCTGTGCCTGGAGCTATTTGCTTCAATTATCTTGGTAGGTTTCAATTCTGCCTCCTCCTCTTCTCTTGAAAGAGAGAACACTGTTTATTAAAAAGGAAACCCAGTTCTCTTCTAATGTTTCAGGTGCCTGTAATGTCACCAAAGAAAAGTGTCTATAAATGGCTCCTCTGTGAGAATGAGCATAGGATCCTTGCTCAGATAAGATTATTGGGGGCCAACATCGCACCTGAAGAGGTACAAGCTTGAGTATCACACCCTTAGAGAAGTGGTTCTCAACCCAATTTGCACATTAAAATCATCTGGGGGAGTGTGTGTGTGTGTGTGTGTGTACATATACACACACACTGATTTCCTGGGCCCCACCTTGAAGAATCTGATTCAATTGGTCTGAGGTAGGGCCCAGGCATTGGTAAGTTTTAAAAGCCCCTTGGTGACTTTATGTCCATCCAGGTCGAGAACCACTGCTTAGAGCTTCAAGAAGTTTGCTCATGCCTGGCTTCATTGCCCTGGGAACTAGGTCACTTTCTTCTGAAATTCAAA
The DNA here is from genome assembly GCA_963574885.1 of Lepilemur ruficaudatus. Classification (NCBI taxonomy): domain Eukaryota; kingdom Metazoa; phylum Chordata; class Mammalia; order Primates; family Lepilemuridae; genus Lepilemur; species Lepilemur ruficaudatus. The sequence goes on from CAUYRT010042011.1 coordinate 37,491, forward strand.
AAAAGTTTCTTGTAGGTAGCTGGTCTGCAGCTTATGACAACCAGCTCCAAAGGAGAAAGGCAATGTAACACTCGAAGCCTATGCAAGCCAAAGTTCTTAGAAGCAAAGTTTTTCAATTGGAATATTGGGTGAACTGTGATGAAGCTATTCCTCTCCACACATGTGCACATGTGAATGCTCCGGCATGTACACACACACACACAGTGACATGATGTAGCTCAACACACAAATTCCAGATTCAGCCCACCTTGCACAAAGTCCTGAAGTGGTTGATGTATGTTTGTCAAAATGGTCTCACTGCCCTTACTGGGCTGCAGGTGGCTTCAACTTAGTGACAAGTTGTGTCCCATCTTAACTTATTTGTTTGGTGTTCCAACACGTGTTCCCATAGAAATGGTGTGATCGTGGTGATGAAGTTCCATAATCCATAATGCAACTGAACCAAAGTACAAAAAGTATTCTAAGGTGATCACTGTGGATTTAGAGCATTAACAACATAGGTCCTATGATACCCAGGTGTTATGACACCCAGGTGTTCTGTGAAACGGGCAGAGCACAGAGGATTCTTAGGGCAATGAAACTCAGCTGTATGATACGTAATGGTGGATACGTGGCGTTATGCATTTGTCAAAATCCACAGAATATTCAACACGAAGAGTGTACCCTAAGGTAAACTATGGACTTCAGTTAAAAAAAAGTATCGAAAAAATATTAGTAACCAATGTATTTTTCTAAATATGCTATAAGACAACAGTGGGCTAAACAAACTTATGTAAGGCCAGCGACCTCTTTGAGACTTTGGGCTTTCACCTCCTGTGTCACCAAGACTCTGAAATGAGTAGCAAACAATAAAGCTGTGTTGAGATGTGGCAGGGGGTCGGGGGGAGGTCAGCCAGTTACGTTCATCCTCAAATGACATACCTGCTCACCAGGCAGCTCGGAAGGACTATAAGTTATGTCATGTCATCAACCTCTTAGGCCACCCATGAATGGTGAAAACTATGGGTGAGAACAGGCTGCTGCGTCAGTGCTTCAGATTAAATGCATGTGTGAACATGAGCTATTGACAGTGGGAGATGGAGGACAAACTGTCCCCAAGACCAAGATGTGAGTCAGTGAAGATTATCAGATAAGAAAAGGAAGCTGATTTGCCTAACAAAGAATGTCTTCAACATTTTAAAATAGAGAGATTTTTTTTAAAATAAGGAAGCCATTCCAGTAAGGTACAAATCAGTTCACTGCAATAAACTACATGCTTTTCACCTACCATGTCCAATAAATGTCTTGTGCACTGATCTGCCCCGTCGTGCGGCTCTGAGAAAGTCCTGGCCAGGCCAGCTGGGAACTCCAGAGCAAAAAATGCCCGTGAGAGGAGTCCCACATCAGCCAAGAACGGGCCAGCTCTAGAACCCCTGCTATGCTCAGTCACTGGCTGGAGGCAGCCTGCGGATACCACGGCCCCAGCACGAGGGCTGCAGTAGACCTGCAAGTGGGCAACTGGACGGTGTCTGTCAGTGCCTCTCCTCCCAGCAGCTTTCTTGAAGGGAGGTCTCAGCAGCACAGCTTCGTGGCTGCCACTAGACTTGTGTTGATTTTTTTTCTTCTCTTATTTTTTAAAAATCATATGACTCTTTAAAGTAGAAATGAAAACACTGTATTGTGGGGTTTTAAGTAGATAAAATATATATGACAACAGTAACACGAAGGATGGAGAGGCAATTGGAACTACGCCATTGAAGGATTATCATATGTTACGTGAAGTAGTACAGTATTAACTCTAAGTAGGTTGTGTTAAATTAAAGATGCATATTTGTAGGATGAGTGACCACTACAAAAAAATCATGCAAAGAAGTACAGCTAAAAAGCCAATAGAGGAATTAAACATACAATTATATATAATAGTATATAATTATACTAAATATGCTATTATATATAATAGTTATATATTAGTATATAATTATATATGCTATTATTATATATTATATAAATATGTATATATTTGATTAGTCCAAGAACAAAAAACAGATGAGACAAGTAAAAAACAAATAGCAATTGGTAGACCTAAAGCTAATCATGATTTTTTTCAGGGGAGGCAGTCAAGATGGCAGATGAGAAAAATCGCCAGCCAGAGTGTCTCTGCAAGAAAGATAGATTTTAGAAGAAAGTGGAAAAAACTAAACAGGCAGACAAACATAGATCAGATGAAGGTCGGAAGAAAGGGTGCCTGAAACTACAGGAGGCTCCACGGGAAGAAGTTGCGGAGGAGAACTGGAAGGAGAAAGGCTCCCGAGAGGCTTGGAGACCAGAGACAAGGGTAGGTGGATCAATTAACTTTCCTCTCCCTTGCATCTTGGACTGCTGGTGGACTCCTGAGTGGTTGGAGAGACCTGCTAAGACCGGCCCAGAGATGGCTGACACCAGTGAATGGTGAGCCTCTTGTGGACAGGGCACCAGGCTCCCAGCTTCCTCTGGGCACCTAAAGCCCACAGACTCAAGCCCATTGGCAGGCACCATATTGCTTCATTCTCCCCTTCCCCTTCCCTACCCACAGCTGCCAAGAGAGACAATTTAGCCACCACCCAGAGACATCTACAGGGAATAGGACTTTTCCTTTTGGGGCCCTACAGTAGATTGAGGGGTACTCAGACTATGAGCTCTCTACCTGCCAGCTCTCCCAGACACCATATGCCTGGACTCCAGGAGAGCAGGGCAAATCCCGAGGTGGAGAGACATCGATCCAGCTTTGGCACCCCGTGGGTGACTTGAGAGCAGCATTCCTCTCCCTGGCAGAGTCAGGGATTGATCTCCAGGGCCCAGGGAACAGGCCTGCAGACCAGATCCCATACACCCAGGTCTTGACTGCATTGTCCCGGGGCACAGAAGGGATATTTGTGAGCAAACCTACTGAGGTGTGTGTGCTTTCGAGGGCAGATCAGCGTGCTTGAGGGGCACCTCCCAGCCCACATCACAGCCAAGGGAGATCCACTGGCTTGAGGTCCTGCCTGCTGGCAGAGGCCTGGGAGAAACTGCAGAATAGGGGAGGGGGGAAAAGGAGCAAGGCCTGCTCCAGACTGCAGGTCTCAGACAGCCCCACCCCCACATGCAGAGTTTTCAGAATTTTTGGCTGAGTGGGGCCCTTTCAGCCCCTCCCTGGCAGCTTTGCCCAGAAGCAGAGAATAGACCTTTGACCCCTGCTAACAGCATTCGTGGAGCTAGAAGGCAGGCTCACCCAACCCAGCTCTACCCAGACTCACTCCCCAACCTGCCCCCACTGAGGTGGAGAATAAGGACACACCTGGAAGTCCCACCACCACCTGAGGCACTAGAGTGCCTCTCCAGCGGAATAGGAACTGGTTACAGGACCCAAAAACAACACTGCAGCCTGCTCCTCCCAGCAAGCACCACCTACTGACAGGGAGGTCATTCTGCAAACCCCTTTACTGCATCTACTGACTCATCATAAAG
>CAUYRT010042012.1:0-11002 GCA_963574885.1 Lepilemur ruficaudatus
GCGCATGCCTGTAGTCCCAGCTACTCGGGAGGCTGAGGCAGAAGGATCCCTTGAGCCCAGGAGTTTGAGGTTGCTGTGAGCTAGGCTAATGCCACGGCACTCTAGCCCGGGCAACAGAGTGAGACTCTGTCTCAAAAAAAAAAAAAAAAAAAAGTGTTACCACTGCCCCACAAGGGGTTTCCCTCCTGCTTGGGGGAGGACCCCTACTCTGCCTGTGGAATAGGGTCTGTTGTCTATCTCTCTCAATAAACTTTCTTGTCACTAGTTGGCTCACTCTTGAATTCTTTTCTGCGTGAAGCCAAGAACCCAGTCGGCAAGGGCAGGGGGCTTTCCCTCCCTTCCTTGGGATACCCCCTACATCAGTATGTTACACAGAAATAGATAATCCTAGAAGTAGGGTGTTGGTATAACTGAAACCTACAATGTGTGGCACTGGATTTTAGACCAAGCAGTCAGTGGAGACCTAAGGGGCAGTAAGGACACTGTTTTATTAGAGGCTGAAAGCACAGTGAGGAAATTGCTACTGGAGGCTGAATGTAGCCCCATGATACCATGTGGAGCACGACTACCTGGGTGAGACCAGCCCAAATACCTGTTCCACAGCATTATAAGCAAATAAAATGGTTTTTTAAGCTACTGATTTTTAGGGTTGTTTGGTATGCAAAATAGATAAACAAGCTACAAAAACATAAGTGAGAACATGATAAAGGAACCTTAACCACAGAAATGGAGAATATTTTTTAAAAGCATTCTATTTTGTGGTGTGGTGGCTCATGCCTGTAATCCCAGCATTTTGGGAGCCCAAAGTGGGAGAACTGCTTGAGTCCAGGAGTTTGAGAACAGCCTGGGCAACATAGTAAGACCCTGTCTCTACAAAACAATAAGAAAAATTAGCCAGGCATCGTGGTGTGTGCCTGTAGTCCCAGCTACTCAGGAGTAGGAGTAAGGCAGGAGGATCACTTGAGCCCAGGAGTTCACGAGCCCAACAGTTCAAAGCTGCAGTGAGCTATGATCATGCTACTGCACTCCAGCCTAGGAGACAGGGTGAGACTGTGTCTCAAAAAAAAAAAGAGTAATAAGTGGGTTGTACTCCAGGAATATAAGAGTGGTTCAAAATCAGGAAATCTAACTATACAATACATCCTGTAGATATAATTAAAGGGGGAAAAAAGCCCATGATCATGTCCATAGACTCTGAAAAGGCACTTGATAAAATTCAACCACCATTCTTGATTTAAAACAACAGTTGATGAATGTGGGAGGTCCCACTTCTGGGTATGACTTGCTAAGATCCTATAGGATGATCTCCTCTCCATCCCCTGCAAAAACCTAGAAAGACCTGGACAAAACGAAAAGCAACTACCTGAAGGTCCTAGAGAGTGAACAGAAAAAGACTCTGGAGGGGAGTTCATGGTAGTTCAGAGTAAAGGAGACAGGGATATGCAAGTAAATTCCTGTTTTTGTAGCTTTTAACCTGGGACCATGTCCAAGCCAACCAGTGAGTACAGCAGCAGTGGGGGCCTTGCACGGAAAGACTCTTTCTGATTTGGGGAACAAGAAAAAAGAAGCTATTACGCTATAACTGGCTCTATGAACAAATTTCAACCACCCTGATATATTTTTTTAATAATCCTCTCCCTTAACTATTTGACCCTTTGAGCTGTTACCTGGAAATGGTGGGTTTTCTGCAAGACAAAGGAGTTGAGATTCTAAGGCCTCTGGGCAGACTTCCTGCCCCAAGACTCACCTGCCCCCAGTGTACCACAACTTGCCCCAAGGCAGGTGGCCCCTCCTTAAAAAGCCCATGATCTCCAGTAGTCAGGGAGTTGGATTTGAGGCAGCTTCTCTGTTCTCCCAACAAGACCTTTCATATTAAAAAATTCCTTTCTTCCTTGTTGTCTCAATAATTGGATCTTTGTGCTACCAGCAACTATACGTAGGCTGAACCCCCCTTGTGGTTTTGACAAGAAAACCATGAATGCTGAAAGAGTAGAATACTGGATGAGCACAAATCAGAGAGGAGGTCCCCAAAGTTGGCCTACCCACAACTACTACCTGAACCATGCATGCTTAGAACAAATTTAAAACAGGCCAGATAAAAACAAAATATCTGAACAGACTAGAGCTGCCACAGAAAAAACAGTGTTTATAGTAAAATCTCAGCCAAGAAAATTGCTTACAAAGGAAACCACACTTACCAGAGAAAATTTAATAGAATCATCCACGATTAACATTCATAGTATCCCAGAAACAATCCAAAATCACCTAGCATACAAATAACCAAAAATATTGAACATTCTTAAGAGAAAATAAATTGAGCCCAAACCCAAGATGAACCAGATATTGGATCTAATGGACAAGAATTTAAGACACTAATAAATATAACCATCCTTAATGAAGTAAAGCTAAACATACTTACAATGCATGAAAACATCAGCAAAGAAATGGGAAGTCTCAGCAGAGATATAGAAACAAACAAACAAAAAAGGAAATCTAAGAACTGGGAAAAAAGCCTCAATAAAATAGAAATAGATAGATACTTCCTTAGCATGATAAAATACATCTATTCCAGCCAAAAGTTATCATGAGATTTACTGGAAATACTAAAGGCATTCCCACTAAAATCAAAACAAAGTAAAAACACTCACTGCTACCATTATTATTTAATATTGTACTGAAGGTCCTAATAATGCTATTATATGAGATACAGAAATAAAAGGCACAGCAATTAGAAAGAGGTAAGTAAAACTATTACTATTTATAGATGAGATGATTACACACCTTGAAAACCCAAGGAAATCAAATGAAAAACCTACTACAAATAGTAACATAATTCAGTAAAATAGTGGGGGAAAATTAATATATAGAAATCACTAGGTTTCTTACATACAAACAATAAATAAGAAGATAGAAAAGGCCCCACTCACAATAGAAACAAAATGAGGAAATGCTAAGAATAAATTTAAGAAATATATAAAAATTTTAAAACATATTATAGGTTAGATAGATTCAACCTCATAAACATATAAATTCTAAGTTAATTTATGAACATAAATGTTACTCCAATATCTAAATACAGAAACCCATCAAAGTTCCTAAAGAAAACATAAGGGGAAGACATGAATAGGTAGAGCACAGAGGATTTTTAGGGCAGTGAAAATACCATATATGATACTATAATGGTGTATATACATTTGTACAAACCCACAGAATGTACACCACCACCAGTGAACCCTGAACTATGGACCTTGGTGATTATGATGTGCTGATGTGAGTTCATCAACTGTTAACACATGTACCATTCTGATGGGGGATATTGATAATGGGGGAGGTCATGCACATGTCAAGGTGGGGTGTATATGGGAAATCTCTGCACCTTCCTCTCAATTTTGCTGTGAATCTAACACTGTCTTAAAAAACTAAAGTCTTTTTTTTAAAACACAAAAGAAAAATATGTAAATTCCATTATAACTCCCAAGTTGGATAATTTGCTAGGAAGACTCATGGACAAGCACATGGTTGTACCCATGCTAATGATTTATTACAGCAAAGAGATAAACAGCAAAAACTGAAAAGGAAAAGATACATGAGGCTAAGTCCAAAGGAAATTAGGTACAAGCTTCTAAGAGTCCTCTCTTAGTGGAGTCACACAGGACATGTCTAATTTCTCCAGGAATAAATTGTTTCAACACATGGGAAGTGTTGTCTGCCAGGGAAACTCATCAGAGACTCAGTGCCCAATATTTTTAATGAGAACTGATCTTGTATGCATCCTCTGCCTTGTACATACCAAAAATTCCAGACTCCCAAAAGAAAAGCAGTTTTTCAGCATAAACCACACTGCTTATACCAACAGTTTAGGCCCAGCAAGACATCCTTATCATTTAGGGAAAGTTTCCCATAAGTATAGGGAACTGTGTACCAGCCAAGTTTCCAAACACCAGCAAAGGCCAACTTTGCAAGCAGGTCTTTCTAAGAATAGCAGCCTAAGTAAGGCCTGCTACATTAACTCTATACATCTTGAATATGGAAAACCTAATTATAAGTCAATATCCAAAAGCTATGGAAGATTGATAAAATTAGGAATGTAAAAATTAAAAAAAAAAACTTATTCATGGCCAAAATTTACCAGGAACAAAATCACAAGTGACAAACTAGGAAAGAATGTTTACAACTCATATTTCAATCAAAAAGATATCTTTTTATAATATCCTTATTATGTAAAAAAGTTACTAAAATGGATACTAAGAGTACAACTTAACAGAAAACTAGACAAAAAAAAAAAAAAACGCTGACAGGAAAAGAAATATAAATGGCTCAGCCTCACCTATCATAAGATAAATATGAATTAAAGCAACACCAAGATACCATTCCTTATATATCAGATTGGTAAAAGTCCAAAGTTAGACAACATACCCTGCTAGAAAATGAGGCATTTTAAAATACAGTTGGTAGGAATTCAAATTCTTATTCAGAGCAATTCAGCAATACCTACCAATATTACAAATGCATTTACCTTTTGACCCAGCCAAATTCTTGGAATTTATTTGCACCCTAAAAAATAACATACATACAAGGTTATATTCATTGTGATATTATTTGCATTAGTGGAGGATGAGAAACAACCCAAGTTGTTTCAAGTCTATACCAACTTGAAATCTTTTCTATCAGTTTTTATACTGTTTTCTACCTTGCTTTTCCACTTTATAATACATTTTAGGGACTACTTCATGCCAGTACACAGAGTACTTTAGCTTCATAGGGTTAAATACACCACATTATCTACGTAAGTACTATGAAGCTATAATAAAGTACTCTGTGTACTGGCATGAAGTAGTCCCTAAAATGTATTATAAAGTGGAAAAGCAAGGTAGAAAACAGTATAAAAACTGATAGAAAAGATTTCAAGTTGGTATAGACATATATGCATAAATATATGTCAGAAGATAAATAATAAACTTTTAAAATTGGTCACTTGTGAGAGTTCAGTAGAGAATAGGCACATCAAGGGAAGGGGTAGAAATAATTTTCACTGTATGCATATTATTGTTTGATTTTTGAACCAGGTGAATTTATTACCAATTTTTAAACATGTCAACAGTTTCTGTAACCAAAAATTGCAGCAGTGGTAGAAAATGGTTGATAAGGAATAATCTTAGTATGAGATAAGACTACATCCCAAGTCTTTTATTTATTTCTTTGCTAGACAATGGTAGCCAACTGATAGGCAAAAATCAGATTACGGATGTGGCCTTTTCAAACTAAGCCTGTTGTTTCAGATGGTGTCAGGGTAACTGCTGTTAAATTGGAGGGGAAAGGATGGACCAAGAATAGAGGACATAGATGTAAAAGATCTAAATCTTTAAATTTAAAAACTATTTATATTAGATCTTTAGCTGTGGTTGTTTGGATATGAAACCGAGTGGAAACGGGGAGAGCTCCAGAGCCTAGTATGTTTTTGAGTAAACTGTATTATCAAAGAACCCAAAAGTCCAGCCTGCAAAAGCCTGTTCAAAGCCTAAAGCAAGGGCCGGGAGCGGTGGCTGATGCCTGTAATCCTAGCACTCTGGGAGGCCGAGGCGGGCAGATCGCTCAAGGTCAGGAGTTCAAAACCAGCCTGAGCAAGAGCGAGACCCCGGCTCTACTAGAAAATAGAAAGAAATTAATTGGCCAACTAAAAATATATAGAAAAAATTAGCTGGGCATGGTGGCGCATGCCTGTAGTCCCAGCTACTTGGGAGGCTGAGGCAGAAGGATCACTTGAACCCAGAAGTTTGAGGTTGCTGTGAGCTAGGCTGACGCCACGGCACTCACTCTAGCCCAGGCAACAGAGACTCTGTCTCAAAAAAAAAAAAAAAAAGCCTAAAGCAATCCCTAGACCCTCAAGAGCAGGAAGTGAGCAATAAGAGTTTTACAGTCACCAAGAAAGACACACTTTTCAATGACTCAGATGTGGCTTTGGAGAAAAATGATTATGTAAGATAATCTACCAGGACAGAGCCAAAGGCCAAGGAAGTCAACGGACTTAAAAGCTCCTCCCAAAGGAGCTGCCAGAATGGCTAACCAAGGAACTTATTTCATTTCAGACCAAGAGGCTTTCAAAATTTTCGTTAAGGAGAATACGATAATTGCTACGGCCCAGTGACTATTTTATGTTTCATATTTTTGCCAACTTGATTAGAATTATTCCATTCTTATTCCATCCTTGTGTATGAGTGGTGTTACTGGACTGAATGTCTGTGTCACCTCAAAACTCATATGTTGAATCCTATCTCCTAGTGTGATGGTATTTAGGAGGTGGCACCTTTGGAAAGTAATTAGGTCATGAGAGTAGAGCCCTCTTGAGATTAGTGTCCTTATAAGAGACAGAAGAGATTCACTTCCTCCCTCCCTCTCTCTGTCATGTAAATATATAGCAAGAAGGTGTCCATCTACAAACCAGGAAGAGTGCCCTCACCACTGACCAAATATTCTGGCAACTTGACCGTGGAATTCTCAGTCTGCAACTGTGAGAAATAAATTTCTGATATTTAAGTCACCCAGTCTATAGTATTCTGTTATAGTAGCTAAACTAAGACACATGGGGTGTGGTAGTGCCTAATAATTTTTCGTTTATTGGTTGCTGGACCATGAGGACCGAAATCTGAACCTGCTGGTTAAAACTATAAATTGCCCAGAGATTCTGACTTTAAATTGGATGAGAGTTTAGGTTAGAAGAATCTGAATACACATTTGGATGGTCTGTGGGAGAGGATGCTTTTTCGTTTCCCCAAATCCATTTTCCTCTTTTCCTAAGCAACAGAATCCACTGGAAATGGCTGCTCTAGAATATGGATACCACTCCCAGGTATACCACTGCAGAGTGCGATAAACATTTTTTTAAGACATATATATTTATTTGCATATTTAAAGTTTACACACATGCCATAAACTCCAATATAATTTAAAAAAACAAGCCTTTAATGACTCTGAGACACACGGTTTTTTCTGTATCCCAAGCCAAGTCCCGAAGTGGAGGTAGAGCACATGTTCCTATTTTATAAAGTCTCATGGTATATAAGTGGTTAAGGAGAACTTGCAACCCAACCAGGCCTAAGGGGTGCTGGACTGACAGAGACCATTCCCAAGGGAATGCCACGTGCGAAGAAACACAAGTCTATACAAAAACCTTTAACATTTAATGGAATCACATTAATTCCAACAGCTTTACTTAGGCTTGGCCACCCAATAAATTACACAATCACTCAGGTACTTGGAAGGTTATTGTACAGCTCCTTAATTGATCGAGTCAGGGCAAAGTGGTCACTTACCCCACAACCAGACTCAACTTGCTCCTGCAAGGACACCATGCCTGGCACAGGCTGTGGGGTGGCTGCGGTTGAACCTTGCCTCCAGATTATGAACCGGTAAAGCAGCAGGATTCTCTTGGCTACTTTCACTTCAGAGTGTCATGTTTATTGACGTGGAGCTTTCTGAATACGGAGGCTGAGCCCCTGCCTGCTCAGTAAGACAAATAACATTTCTTGTAGCGATCTAGATCAAAGGAGGCATCAATAGTAAAAATGAATTTCAGTAGCATGTTCCTGACAGATTACACAGCAGCCCTGGCTCAAGGATTTCTCCCCCTGCATGATTCCTAAGACTATTTGCTAGTTGATTCTTTGTTTTGGCAATTTGATGGTTTTGATGAATTTGCTCTGATCCAAGGGTGTTCGAGTACTTCTCTGAGAGCTGGCCTCTGCCTTGGATTATGCTTCAACAGTTTGGAAATGAGGTCCCTCGCTCCCTCTGTTACAAAGTCAGGAAATGTGAATTCAACCTGGAATACAACAGATGATAAAATGCCACAAAACATGGGTTAGAAAGATCAAATAGCATACATATTCAAATCTTAGCTAACAGAAGTGCTTAGCCGGGTCTTTTCCAGTTGTATCTTACCCGTGATATTCTTCTGTAGGTCTCTTGGTATGTGTTTGTCTCAAAAGGAGGCTTCCCAACTAAAAATTCATAGCAAAGAACTCCAAGGCTCCAGAGATCCACTTTCTCATCATGCATCCGACCTTCAATCATCTCAGGGGGCAGATAGTCCAGGGTGCCACACAGAGTGGTTCTCCTAAAAATGGGAGGTTCAGGTTGACATACTATGGTTTCATTATCACAACAGCTGCTAAAAACACTAACAATTACACTAACATTGATTAAATGCTTCCCCTAGGCCAGATCCTGTGCTATGAAGTAGGTACTATTATGGACAGGCACGGTGGCTCACGCCTGTAATCCTAGCACTCTGGGAGGCTGAGGCAGGCGGATGGCTCAAGGTCAGGAGTTCAAAACCAGCCTGAGCAAGAGCAAGACCCCGTCTCTACTAAAAATAGAAAGAAATTAATGGGCCAACTAAAAAATATATAGAAAAATTTAGCCAGGCATGGTGGCTCATGCCTGTAGTCCCAGCTACTTGGGAGGCTGAGGCAGGAGGATCGCCTGAGCCCAGGAGTTTGAGGTTGCTGTGAGCTAGGCTGACGCTACGGCACTCTAGCCTGGGCAACAGAGTGAGACTCTGTCTCAAAAAAAAAAAAAAAAAATACAATGCATGGACTTTGGCTGGGTTCTGATTTTAAAAGCCAGCTTTGTAATTCCATAGACAATGGGGGAAATTTGAATATGACTAAATGTTAGATATTAACAAACTGTTAATTTCCTTAGGAGTGATAATGATTGTGATTATATAGGACAATACCCTTATTTTTAGAAGATGTATATTACAGAGTGCTTAAGGTTGAAACAACATGATGTTTGCAGCTTATGTTTGACTGTTCACCAAAAAAGTATATGCAGCCAATATGGCAAAATGTAGGCGCTGGATAGACACATATGCTATCAGCTATCAACTCTGTGTGTTTGTATCCAGTTAGGTTTTATAACAAAAGTTAGAAAAAAGCTAGGGATGGCAGACACCAAGCCAGAACAGCCTGTGTAGGTTTTCGTTGCTTTGTATCAGGTACTCTTCGCCCTGATGCTTACCCTGACATGGCGCTAGTGCTGTTCAGCCAGGCCTGGCACCCAGCGAGCACAGACATTCACCACGTGAATCAGCATGGGATTAAGGAGCTACCTCTCCAGACATCTAACCCCTCTTCACCACGGAGATGAGCATAGGAACTGAATTAGGGGTTCTCAAACATAATAACCAGGAAACTATTTACAGTTACTAACATTTGGGATGCAGGGTGAAGTAACCATCAAAAATTATATAAATACGCTGGGCGTGGTGGCTCACGCCTGTAATCCTAGTACTCTGGGAGGCCAGAGCGGGCGGATTGCTCAAGGTCAGGAGTTTGAAACTAGCCTGAGCAAGAGCACGACCCCGTCTCTACTAAAAAATAGAAAGAAATTAATTGAACAACTAAAAATATATAGAAAAAATTAGCCAGGCATGGTGGCACATGCCTGTAGTCCCCGCTACTTGGGAGGCTGAGGCAGAAGGATCGCTTGAGCCCAGGAGTTGGAGGTTGCTGTGAGTTAGGCTGATGCCACGACACTCTAGCCTGGGCAACAGAGTGAGACTGTCTCAAAAAAAAAAAAAAATTATATAAATAATCTTTTCAGAAAGCAGTAGCCATCTTCTCTACTTTGTCATGACACCACTTTGACGGGTTAGGTTTAGTTTAACCCTGCAATTCTGTGAAACCCATAATTCCTTACTGTTTGTCTTATCAGGTGACAACAGCTCCCACTAGTGACAGCCAATGTAAAAAAAGATGACTGCAACTGCAGATTCAACGCATTGCTAGAAACAACTAGAAGTGGTCTGTAACAAAAGCAAAGGGTTTTTCCCCCACATGTCATCTGTTTGAGGCTATACAATTTTTTTCTTACTGGATTTTTAAAAGTCATCTGGCTATAATTTTGAGTCCTCCCCCAAAGCAGACAAATCCTAATCAGTAGAAGATGTATGCTTTAAAATGCCCCACCTCACATGAGGCTTCAGAGCTTACTTAAACCCAAATTAAAATAGCAGAGAATACTTGAAGCTCTTGTTTGCAAAGTTTGCCTGAGATTTAAATTGCTTTATGAGATTGATGTCTTGGCTTCAGCTTTAAGAGAGGACAAGAACTATCCCTGCTGCCGACAAAAAAAAGAGCAAAGAGAATCTCTAACCAACATCCTCAAAGCTCCATCCAAACCAATTTGTTTTTCTTAAAGTTCCCCAAAGTACACGCTATACTCAGAGCCCTAGATCTTTGTCCGTACAGCCCTCACGTTGCCCTCTGGAACTTCTCCCTGTCTCCTTGTCTGGGAAGCAGGGAGTCTCCAGCCCATCATAAAGTTAGCAGTTCCTCCCCCTCTACACATAAGACAAGCACCTGACAGAGGTGAAGTGCTAATCTGTTGATGTGTCGCTTTCATTAGCCTCTAAGAACATTAAGCATCTTGAACTCCAGGCCTAGAACTCCATAAATAGCCCAGAATGGTCACAGAATAAAATTTTCTTGAAGACATTGGTTTACTATCGGCACAGATTACTCCAAAGTATTTCTGGGTCAGTCACCTGACCCACTTAACGCAAAATCTAGAGTTAAATGTTTTCTGTTTAGCTCGTGATTAGCCCCCCCAGGGCTTTTGCTACACCAACCACGACCTCTAAAGTTACATACCTGGAGGACGGAGCATGTACCGACCAGCCGAAATCTGCTATCTTAAGCTCTCCAGCTGATCCAAGAAGCAGGTTCTCTGGCTTAATGTCTCTATGAATAACTCTCTTTGAATGGCAGTAAGACAGGGCATTTGCCAATTCTGTGATATACTATTAAAGAAAGTATTGAAAGCCTATGTGTTAGACTTTACAAAATACACGTTAATATCAGATATCTCTTCTGCAAGAAAACCCAACAGAGATTAACATGTTTTGCAGGTTTTAAGGCAAACGTTGTAGAAGTGATGCATGAGTCTACAAAAATCAGTTGAAGCTATTTACAGTGGTTAGCATGAAGTACAAGTTACT
>CAUYRT010042013.1:0-28644 GCA_963574885.1 Lepilemur ruficaudatus
TTCCATTCTGTAGGTTGTTTGTTTGCTCTCATGATAGTATTTTTGGCTGTGCAGAAGCTTTTTAATTTGATCAGGTCCCATTTATTTATTTTTGTTGTTGCTGTGATTGCCTTTGGGGTCTTCTTCATAAATTCTTTGCCTGGGCCAATGTCTATAAGACGTTTTCAACCTTTTCTTCTAAAATTCTTGTAGTTTCATGCCTTAGGTTTAAGACTGTTATCCACCATGAGTTGATTTTTTGTGAGAGGTGAGAGGTGGGGATCCTGTTTCAGTCTTCTACATGTGGCCATCCAATTTTCCCAGCATGGTTCATTGAATAAGGATTCTTTTCCCCAGTGTATGTTTTTGTCTGCTTTGTCAAATATTAGATGGCTATATGAGGATGGTTTTGTATCTGGGTTCCAAGTTCTGTTTTATTGGTCTATGTCTCTGTTCTTGTGCCAGTACTATGATGTTTTAGTTACTACAGCCTTGTAGTATAGCTTGAAGTCTGGTAAATTGATGCCTCCTAATTTGTTCTTTTTGCTTAAGATTGCTTTTGCTATACGGGGTCTTCTCTGTTGCCATATGAAGCACAGAACTATTTTTTCTAAATCTGTGAAAAATGATGTTGGTATTTTAATAGGAATTGCACTGAATCTGTAGATCATTTTGGATAGTATAAACATTTTAACAATATTGATTCTGCTGACCCATAAGCATGGTATGGTTTTCCACCTCTCTACATCCACTGCTATTTCCTTCCTCAGTGTTTCATAGTTCTGCCTGTAGAAGTCTGTTATGTCCTTAGTTAAATACATTCCTAGGTATTTTACTTTCTTTGTTGCTATTGTGAAGGGTATTGAGTCTTTGATTTGGTTCCTAGGTTTTGACTGTTGTTGGTGTATAGGAATGCTACTGATTTCTGTATGTTGATTGTGCAACCAGAGAGTTTGCTGAATTTGTTTATCAATTCCAGTAGTCTCATGGCAGAATTTTTGGGGTTTTCTAGATATAAGGTCATATCATCAGCAAAGAGCGATAGTTTGACCTCTTCTTCCCCCATTTGGATGCCCTCGATTTCCTTCTGTTGTCTGATTGCTCTGGCTAGGACTTCTAGCACTATGTTGAATACAAGTGGTGATAGAGGGTAACCTTGTCTGGTTTCAGTTCTAAGTGGGAATGCTTTCAGTTTTTCCCCATTCACTATGATATTGGCTGCAGGTTTGTCGTATATGGCTTGTATCATTTTTAGGTAAGTCCTATCTATGCCTATTTTGTTAAGCATTCTTATCATAAAAGGGTGTTGAATTTTGTCAAATGCTTTTTGTGCATCTATTAAGAGGATCATATGGTCTTTGTTTTTGCTTCTATTTGTGTGGTGAATTACATTTATAGATTTGTGTATGTTGAACCATCCCTGCCTCTCTGGGATGAAGCCCATTTGGTAGTGATGGATTATTCTTTTGATAAATACCTGAATTTGGTTTGTTAGGATTTTGTTGAGAATTGTTGCATCTATATTCATAAGGGATATTGGTCTGTAGTTTTCTTTTTTTATTGCATCCTTTCCTGATTTTGGTATCAGTGTGATGTTGGCTTCATAAAATGTGTTGGGGAGGAGTCTTTCCTTCTTGATGTTGTGGAATAATTTCTGCAGAATAGGCACCAGTTCTTCTTTGTAGGTCTGGTAAAATGTGGGTGTGAAGCCATCTTGTCTGGGACTTTTCTTTCTAGGAAGTTTTTTTATTGTTTCTATGTCAATACTTGACATTAGTCTATTCAGGAATTCTATTTCTTCCTGACTGAGCCTAGGGAGGCTATGTGTTTCTAAGAATTTGTTCATTTCCTTCACATTTTCCAGTTTATGTGCATAGAGGTTTTTATAGTATTCATAGATGATATTTTGTATTTCTGTGGCATCAGTTATAATTTTTTCCTTTTTCATTCCTGATGGAGCTTGTTAGAGTTCTTTCTTTTCTGCTTCTTGTTAATCTAGCCAGAGGTGTGTTAATTTTATTTATTTCTTCAAGGAACAACTTTTTGTTTTATTAATCTTTAGTATAATTTTTTGTTGTTATTGTTGTTTCTATCAATTTCATTTAGTTCTGCTCTGATCTTTGTTATTTCTTTTCCTCTGCTGGGTTTGGGGTCAGTGTGTTCATCCTTTTCCAGTTCTTTGAGACGATTCATTAAATTGTTTATTTGTGATCTTTCTGTCTTTTGGATGTAGGCATTTATGTATATAAATTTTCCTCTCAGGACTGCTTTAGCTGTGTCCCACAGATTTTGATAACTTCTGTCTCCTTTATCATTTAGTTCAAAGAATCTTTTGATTTCCATCTTGATTTCCTCCTTAATGCAATAATAGTTCAGCAGAAGGTTGTTTAGCTTCCATGACTTTGTGTAGAGATGAAAGTTTCTGTTGGAGTTGATTTCTAATTTTATTCCTCTGTGGTCTGAGAAGATGCGTGGTATAATTTCTATTTAAAAAATTTTTTTGAGACATACTTTGTGGCCTAGGATATGGTCAATCTTAGAGAATGTCCCATGAGCTGATGAGAAAAACGTATATTCAGTGGTTTGGGGGTAGAATATTCTGTAAATGCCAGTCAAGACCATTTGTTTTAGAGTTCTGTTTAAGTTCATTGTTTCTTTGTTTATTTTCTGTTTGGAGGATCTGTCCTGTTCTGTCAGAGGGGTGTTGAAGTCTCCAGCTATTATGGTGTTGCTGTTTATCATTTTGTTTAGGTCAAGTAGGATTTGCTTTATGAATCTGGGTGCACCTGAGTTAGGTGCATAAATATTTAGAATTGTTATGTCTTCTTAGTGACTTGTACCCTACACCATTATATGGTGACCCTCTTTGTCTTTTATTACTTTTGTTGATTTGAAGACTAAGTTATCTGAAATCAGAACTGCCACACCAGCTTTCTTTTGGCTTCCTTTGCTTGAAATATTGTTTTCCATCCCTTCACTTTGAGTCTGAATGCATCCTTGTGGGTTAGATGTGTTTCCTGAAGACAGCAGACACTTGGATTGTGTATATGTATCCATTCAGCCAGCCTATGTCTCTTTAGTGTGCAGTTCAAGCCATTCACATTTATTGAAAGAATTGATAAGTGGGGCAGATTTCTGTTCATCCTGTTGAGTTGAACTTTGTTGGTTTGTTTTCTCACTTGAGCCATTGTGGTATCTGGCCTTTGACCTTTAGCTTTTGGATGATTTTACATTCATGTTTATTGTGCTGATCCATGTGTAACACTGTTTAAGTACCTCCTGGAGGGCAGGTCTTGTCTTAATGAATTCCCTAAGTCTTTGCTTGTCTGAGAAGGTCTTTATTTCTCCTTTGTATACAAAACTTAGTTTTGCAGGGTACAAGATTCTAAGCTGGGCATTATTCTGTTTGAGAAGAGTGAGACTGGGACTCCAATCACTTCTTGCTTATAAAGTCTCAGTTGAGAAGTTTGCCATTATTCTGATGGGTTTTCCTTTGTGGGTTACCTACTTCTTTCACCTTATAGCTCATAGGAGGGCCTCTTTAGTGGTTTTTTTGATCAGTCTGATGAGTGTGTGTCGTGGTGTCTTCCTGTTTGTGATGAGTCTCCCAGGAGTCCTTTGAGCTTCTTGTACCTGGATGTCTAGATTTTTAGCAAGGCTTGGGAAATTTCCCTCTATTATATCCTCAAATAGTTTATCCAACTCTTGTGTATATTCTTCTTCACCCTCATGGATGCCTATGATTCTCACGTTAGGCCTCTTCACATAATCCCACATTTCCTGTAGGCTTTGCTCTTTTGTCTTATTTCTCTGCTCTATCTCTGTGACTGACTCATTTAATTGAAAGGTGTTATCTTCAATCCCTGAGATTCTTTCTTCTGTTTGATCTACCCTGTTCTTGAGGCTTTCCACTGTGTTTTGTAATTCCTTCAATAAATTCTTAATTTCCAGAAGCTCTGTTTGATTTTTCTTTAATATTTCAATTTCTTTAGTGAATTTTTCTTCCAAGTCCTGGATTTTTTTGTGTGTGTCAGTGTGTGGTTTCTTTGTGTTGGTTATCCATTTTTTCTTGCATATCGTTTAGTTTTCTTACAACCCATGTTCAAAATTCTTCTGTCATTTTAGTGTTCTGAATTTGGTTGATGTCCATTGTTAGAGAGCTGGTGTTCCCCTTTGGGGGTATGCTTTCTGTTTGATCCTTCATACTTCCAGAGTTCTTTTGCTGATTTCTTCCCATCTGGATCAGCTGTTGCTTCTTACCTTTAGATTTTTGTTTGAATAATGATATACCTTGTTTAGTCTTTGAGCCAATAGATGGTGTTTGTGGGTGAGATTCAACCACACCCTGTATGATGAGTCAGTAGATGCATTTAAAGGGTGTGCAGAATCACCTCCCTGTCAGTAGGTGATGCTTGCTTGGAGAAGCAGGCTGCAGTCTTGTTTTTGGGTCCTATAACCAGCTCTTGTTCCTCTGGAGAGGCACTCTAGTGCCTCAGGTGGTGGGTGTGTGTCCTTATTCCACACCTTCCAGGTGTTGTCCTTATTCTCCACCTCAGTGAGGATAGGTTGTGGAGTGAGGCTGGGTGAAGCTCAGTTGGGTGAGCCTGCCCTCAAGCAATGCAAATGCTGTTAGCAGGGGTCAAAGATCTGTTCTCTGCTTCTGGGAAAAGCTGCCAGGGAGGGGCTGAAATGGCCCCACTCAGCCAAAAATCTCCATGTATGGGTGGGGCATCTGAGACCTGCAGTCTGGAGCAGGCCTTGCTCCTTTCCGCCCTCCCTTATTCTACAGTTTCTCCTGGGCCTCTGCAAGCAGGAGATCAAACCAGTGGATCTCCCCCGGCTGTGATGTGGGCCAGGAGGTTCCCTGCCCATGATTGCAGCCCAAGCTGGGCACACGGTCCTCCCATGGGAGGGGGGTTGCCCCTCAAGCACGCTGATCTGCTCCTGAAGGCACACATGCCTCAGTAGGCTCGTTCAGAAATATCCCTTCTGTGGCCCAAGGCAGTGCAACTGAGACCTGGGTGTGTGGGATCTGGTCTGCAGGCCTATCCCCTGGGCCCTGGAGATCAATCCCTGATCAATCCCTGGCCGGGGAGAAGAGTGCTGGTCTCAATTCACCCATGGGGTGCCCAAGCTGGATCGATGTCTCTCCGCCTTGGGATTTGCCCCGCTCTCCTGGAGTCACCAGGCAAGTGGCACCTGGGAGATCTGGTGGGTAGGGAGCTCATAGTCTAAGTACCCCTCATTCCACTGTAGGGCCCCAAAAGGAAAGGTCCTGTTCCTTCCAGATGCCTCCAGGTGGTGGCTAAATTGTCCTTCTCAGCAACCGTGGGTAGGGAAGGGGAAGGAGAGAATGAAGCAATATGGCACCTGCCCATTGGCTCAGATCTGCAGCCAGGAGGTGCCTGAGAGAGCTGGGAGCCTGGTGCCCTGTCCACAAGAGGCTCACCGCTCACTGGTGACAGGCATCTCTGGGCTGGTGTTAGCATGTCTCTCCAACCGCTCAGGAGCCACCAGGAGTCTGAGATGCATGGGAAAGGAAATGTAACTGCTCCACCTACCCTTCTCGCAGGTCTCCATACCTTTCAGGGGCCTTTCTCCTTCCAGGCCTCCTCCGCGACTTCTTCCCGTGGAGTCTCCTGTGGTTTCAGACACCCTTCCTTCCGACCCTCACCGGATCTCTGTTTGTCTGCCTGTCTATCGTTTTTCACTGTCTTCTAAAATCTGTCTTTCTTGCAGAGACACTCTGGCTGGTGGTTTTTATCATCCACCATCTTGCTCCTAACCAGAGACTTGATATCTTTATGATGTTGAGTATTCCTAGCTAAGAACATGCTATACCTTTCTATTTGATCGGGTTTTCCTTTTAAGTCCAAGAGTAAATTATAAAGTTTTTTTTTTTTTTGGTAGAACTGCACATTTATCATTGAATTTATTTCTAGCTATTGTATCTTTTTTTGAGATAATTGAGATTTGTTTTTTCTTCCATTATACGTATATCCATTCCATATATTCCAATTTCCAATTGGCTGTGATTAATACTCATTTTTTTCACTGGATTCTTAACTGTTAGCAGGCCAATATCCTACCATTATTGTTGCTATATTTTTATCTGTGGGTTTCCTAAATAGACTTATAAACAGTAAATTCAGTACTGCAGCTCTCTTGCAAATTTCTCTCTTAGCCACTCAGTTCTAAAATTCCTTAGCAAGGTTACAGATGGTGTTCCTTTCTCCTGGTATTTTAGTCGAATCAAGGTTTTTGTTTATGCTTTTTTTCCCCTGCAGGCCAAATAATGGAGATATTTTTGGTTAAAGTTGCAGTTTGATCTCATCAAGCCTCCAAATAGAGCCTCAGGATGCCGGCCAACAGTGCTGTTATCTGTTCTGAGGATCCCACTGGTGTAGGTAATTGTACAAGTCTGTAGAAATTGCTAAGGCCGTATTTTCATACCCTCTTGTGAACTAATACAACTTTGCAGTGCTGAAAGTATAAAAGTCACTATACCTTCATCATATGAATTAATCAGAAATGGTTAGAACAACAAAGGACTTTTGAGATGATGCATGTAGCCTACAAATTTCATTTTACAGACAAGGAAGGCCATGGTGAAGAGACACGTAGCCTGTAGTTCAAAAGGGAAGAAATAAAACTGAAGATTTCAGATGCCAGGGCTGATGTTCTTTCTTCTAACTTAAACTCTTCTCTCCCCTTTAATTTATAATGGCAAAATAGCCTTCCCCAAACAGTCATTGTTTTCCATCATAAGTACCAGAGTGAAAAACACCTTGTCCACTGCAAAGTGCCCTTATTGATAAGTCTGGCTACGGAGGGGCTGCGCTTGTTTGTCCATTGCTGGAATTTTGCTAATCTAGCAATTCTCAAAATGTAGTCCAGGGGTCCCTGAGAGACCACAGTGCCTTTTTAGGAAGTTTGCAAGGTCAAAACTATTTTATAATAATATTAAAACAATATTTTCCCTCTATACTCTCATTTGCTTAGGAATGTTTTCTGGAATTTTCCAAGAAACCAGATTTAAGATATAAACATGAACATTCTCAGGGATTAGGATTGCCCTCACTGCTTCTACTGAGCTTTCTCACCACCTCCGTTTGTATTTGTAATATTCTTTCCAAGCTCATTGTCCAATACATTGTTATTTTTAAATCCTGAAGTTTCCCTTGAGTCCAGGCAGAAACATAAGAAGTAAGTATACATTGTTGTCTTGATTTGCAATCATATTTTTAAAAATAAATTCTATCCTGTATATTTGAGGTTTACAACATGTTGTTATGGGATACATGTAGATAGTAAAATGGTTACAATAGTGAAACAGATTAACATATCTGTCATCTCACATAGTTATTTATTGTGACAAGAGCAGCTAAAATCTACTTATTTAACAAAAATCCCTAATACTATACAATTTTATTAGCTTTAGTCCTCATGTTGTGCATTAGATCTCCAGTCTTGTTCATCCTACATGTCTGCTTTGTATCTTTGATCTATGTCTCCCCACTTCTTTCTCCCCCACAATCTGGTAACCACTATTTTATTCTCTAGCTCCGTGTATTTGAGCTCTTCTTTAAAAAAATATTCCACATGTAGGTGAGATCATGCAATGTCTTTCTTTCTGTGCCTGGCTTATTTCACTCAGCATAATGTCCTCCAGGTTCATCCATGTTGTGGCAAATGACAGGATCTCCTTTTTTTTTAAAAGGCTGAATAATATTTCATTACACACACAGACACACACACACACATTCACCCATTAGTGGGCATTTAGGTTGTTTCCATGCCTTGGCATTTTTGAATAATGCTGCAATAAACATGCGAGTGCACATATCTTCACAAGGTGATTTCATTTCTTTTGGTATATATCCAGAAGAGGGATTGCTGGATCCTATGGTAGTTCTATTTTTAATTGCTTTAGGAACCTCCATTCTGTTTTCCATAATGAAAACAATCTACATTCCCACCAAAAATGTACAAAGGGTTCCCTTTTCTCCACACCCTTACCGACATTTGTTATTAATATCGCTTGCTTTTTCATAATATCTATCCTTATGGGTGTGAGGTGATATAGTGGTTGTAATTTGCATTTCCCTTATGATTAGGGATATTGAGCACCTTTTCATATACTTTTTGGCCATTTTTATCTCTTCTTTGGAGAAATGTCTGTTCAGGTCCTTTGCCCATTTTTTAGCTGGGTTATTTATTTTTCTGCCATTTAGTTGTAAGTGTTCTTTATATATTTTGGATGTTAATAGATATCAAAGTGATGTTGGACTTATAAAATGTGTTTGGAAGTATTCCCTCTACCTCTATTCATTTTTGGAATAGTTTAAGAAGTATTGGTAATACTTCTTTTTTGAATACTTGGTAGAATTTAGCCATAATGCCATCTGGTCCTGGGCTTTTCTTTGTTGGAAGATCTTTAATTACTTCCTCTATCTCTTTATTTGTTATTAGTCTGTTCAAACTTTCTATTTCTTCCTGATTCAATTTCATCTTCATAGGTTATATATATATTTTTCTAGGAATTTATCCATTTCTCTATACTATCCAATTTGTTGGTGTATAATTGCTTATAATAGTCCCTTATGATTCTTTTTATTTCTGAGGCATCTGTTGTACCATCTCCATTTTTCATTTCTGATTTAATTTATTTGAGTTTTTTCTCTTTTTTCTTAGTCTAGCTGGGGTTTGTTGATTTTATTTATTTTTTCAAAACACCAATTTTTTGGTTTTATTATTTTTTTCCCTATGGTTTTTCTGTTCTCTATTTGATTTATTTCTGTTCTGATCTTTATTATTTCCTTCCTTTTGCTAACTTTGGGTCTAGTTTGTTCTTTTTCTGGCTCCTTGAAGTGTCATGTTAGGCCATTTATTTGGGATCTTCTTTTTTAATGTAGGCATTTGTTGCTACCAACTGCTCTGTTAGAACTGCTTCTGCTACATCCATAGATTTGGAGATGTGTTCCCATTGTTATTTGTCTCAAAATATTTTTTAATTGCCCTGTTGATTTCTTCTTTGACCCATTGGTTGTCCAGGGGCATGTTGTCTAATTTCCTCACATTTGTGAATTTTCTAAGATCCCCCTGCTACTGATTTCTAGTTTCATACCATTGTGGTTGTAAACAATACTAGATATGATTTCAAACTTCCTGGATTTGCTAAGACTGTTCTTTGTGGCCTAACATATGGCCTATCCTGGAAAATGTTCCACATGTGCTAGAAAAGAATGTATATTCTGCTGTTGTGGGGCGAAAGTTCTATATATGTCTGTTAGGTCCATTTGGTCTAAAGTGCAGTTCAAGTCCAGTATTTCCTTGTTAATTTTCTGTCTGGTTGATCTACCCATTGTTGAAAGAGGGATATTGAAGTCCCTTACTGTTATTGTATTGCTATTTTTTCCTTCATGTCCACTAATATTTGTTTTATATATTTAGATGCTCTGATCTTGGGTGCATGTATAATTATAATTGTTATGTCTTTTGATGAATTGACCCCTTTATCATTGAACAATGATCATCTTTGTCTCTTGTAACAGTTTTTGACTTGAAGTCTATTTTATCTGATGTAAGTACAGTCACCCTACACTATGATAGTACAATGGAATATTGTTCAGTGCTAAAAAAAAAAAATGAGCTGTCAAGCCATGAAATGACATGGAGGAGCTTTAAATACATATTACTAAGTGAAAGAAGCCAGTCTGAAAAGCCTGCCATTGTACGATTCCAACTATATGACATTCTGGAAAAGGCAAAACTGTGGAGAAAGGAAAAACATCAGTCACTGCCAGGGATGACCAGGCTGGGCACAGAGAGTTTTTTGAGGGCAGTGATGCTACTGTGTGTGACACTGCAATGGTGGGTGCAAGTTCAGTATACACGTGTCAAAGCCTGTAGAATGCACAGTGCCAGGAGTGAACCTGCATGTGAACTACAGACTTTGGCTGATATCATGGCGATGTAGGTTCATCGATTGTAACAGATGTACCATTGTAGTGCAGGAGTTGACAGTGGGAGAGGTTGCCCGTCCATGTGTGGGGGGTCAGGGTGTATGGGAACTCTCAGTACTTTTCTCAATATTGCTGTGAACCTAAAACTTTTCTAAAAAATAAAGCTTATTGGCTGGGCATGGTGGCTTACACCTGTAATCCTAGCACTTTGGGAGGCTGAGGCAGGAGGATTGCTTGAGCCCAGAGTCTGAAACCAGCCTGGGCAACATAGCAAGACCCTGTCTCTACAAAAATTTTTAAAAATTAGCCAGGCGTGGTGGTGTGCTCCTGTAGTCCCAGCTACTCAGGAGATTGAGGCAGGAGGATTGCTCGATCCCAGGAGTTCAAGGCTGCAGTGAGCTATGATGATGCCACTGCACTCCAGCCTGGACAACAGAGTGAGACACTATCTTAAGAAAAAAAATAATAAAACTTTAAAAAGTAAAGCTTACTAATTAAGAAAAAAGAGAAAGTATTATGGTGCCAATTAAATTGTGACATCTCTTGGAGACCACTCAGAATTTAAAGAAAAGGGACTTCAATATTTGAAATATATTAATAGATATAATGAGCTCTTTAAAAGCTAAAGTTGTTCGTTACGGATTTTCATATTAGAAATGAGACAACCTCCAAAGCACCTGACAGAGTTACTGTATTACACTGAATGGAGACATGCACACGGTAGTTGAGAGACTTATAAAGCCTTTTACAGATGACATTGCTGCAGGCCTGCAGGCCTGCTGCAGGCCACTTTCCAACGACACAGTAATCTGTGGCATTGAATATTTGGCTATAAATAGAATAGCTGAGCTAACATCTCTTCTGCGGAGCTGTATTGTTACTTACCACTGGACAAAGCTATAGATTTTGCTGGGCCTGCTCTTTTGCATGTACTCATCAGGTATCAGACAAACTATGATTATCTGGACTTGGGTATTTGGCAGACATTGTGTTGAAAATGAACAAATTTAACATTTTATTTCAATGAAAATAGTTGATGGTTTTTCTTGCCAATGATAAAATTTAAACATTCCATGGAAAATTAGAATCCTGTAAAACTTGATTCACCACTCTATGTTTGATAGCTTCTCAATACTTTCTTTATAAAATAGGTGGTGATATGAATGAATGTTTTGGTATTGTATGAAATATGTCTATATTTGGAAGATATACATAACTCAGTAAACCACTATTTTCCAAGTGAAAAATGTGTGATGTTATAGAAACATTCATGAATAAAATATCTATTCAAAGTGTCCAATAGAGCAATGGATTTTAATATAAAAGTATAAAAAATTCAGTATTATAACTTTTGATTCCACATTGCAACTAAACATTAAGTGCTACAGTTTAAGCATCCCGAATCCAAAAATCCAAAATCTAAAATGCTCAAGATCCAAAACTTTCTGAGTGCTGACATGATGCTACAAGTAGAAAATTCCACACCTAACCTTATGTGATGGGTCAATGTCAAAACACAGTTAAAACTTTGTTTCATACACAAAATTATTTAAGAATATTGTATAAGATTACCTTCAGGCTCTGTGCATCAGCTGTATATGAAACAAATGAATTCCATGTTTAGACTTAGGTCCATCCTTAAGATATCTCATTATGTGTATGCAAATATTCCAAAATGTGAAAAAGTCCAATATCAGAAACACTCTGGTCCCAAGCATTTTGGATAAGGGATACTCAACCTGTATCACCTGTCCAATTGTAGTGTAGTGACAAAGAAGAATAGCCACAATTATCTGAAAAGGCTATTAGAATGCTACTCCCTTTCCCAGTGATTTCTGTGTGTGAAGCTGGAGTTTCTTCACACCCTTCCACCAAAATAATAATCCCAACAGACTGAACGCAGAAGCAGATGTAAGAGGTATCTTTTATTGTTCAGACATTAAAGAGATTTGTAAAAGTGTAAACCAAGGCTACTCCTCTAACCAAATTTTCTTTTATTTTAAAAAATATAGTTTAATGTATAGTTTAAGAAATATCATTTGTGTTATTCTATAATGGGTCTAGTATTATGTTTAAATGAATAAATACATACTAAACCTTTGAGAACTGCTGTGCTAATCTCTTATTCTACATGCCATTTGTCATATACAACCAACCCAAGAAAGCCGCGTGGTGACTGTTGAAGGCTGTGCCCGAGGGCCCCGCGTTCCCGTTTATTCACACCGCTCCGGGCCTGGCCCCGCCTCTGGCCACGCACAAGCTATTGGCTCCGTTTTCTGCAGCCCAACTCTGGAATTATCTGTCCCAGCCATGCCCTGCCTTCCTCCCTGCTACAGAACCCGCTTTGTTGCCTTCTCCTTTGAATGACCTTGAGAGCAGGCCTGGGCCCTCTGCAGCCCCAAGGGGGCATCTTAATTTGTCTAACCCAATCATGATGACATCATTCCTTCTGCAAGTCATTGGTTTAAGCGTAGTTGTGAGAAACATTTCTCTTTTTTTTAGTTTCAAAATACTACAGGGGTATAAATGTTTTTGGTTACATGTATCAATTTTGTTATGCTTGAGTCAGGTTGTAAGTGTGCCCATACCCCAGATAGCGTTCACTGTACCTGTTAGGTCGTTAGGTCGATTTTTGCCACTCCCTCCCCCCCCCACAGCTTGATTTCCACCGGGTTTTACTTCCCTCTGTGACATGTGTGCTGGTCAGTTAGTTCCCATTTAATAGCGGTACACATGGCATTTGTTTTCCCACTGTTTAGATACTTAGGATAATGGAGACACATTTCTAGCCCATGAGACGTGAGAAGTCTGCTGAGGAGCCTGGTCAGGTTTCTGTCAGTCTTTAAATGGGACATAAGACAGGGTTGGTCTCTGCTTTTTGCCTGGATATTGTTGCTGGCACACGAAGCCTGGAACCACTGCAGCCATTTGAGGCCCGTGGGGGGAGCCAGACTACAGCACAAGCCGATGCGTGGAGGACGCAGAGCATAAAGACAGAGGCCCTTGATGACATTGCTGTTTTATAGTTACCTAGCCCTGTCCTGACGGTCTCTGGGTTTCGACTAGGTGACTAATGCCTTTCCTATGACTTAAGCCATTTTAGTGAGGGTTTACCTTTACTTTTATTTTATTATTTATTTTTTATTTATTTATGAGACAGGGTCTTGCTCTGTAAAACAGGCTAGAGTGCAGCAGCATCATCATAGCTCACTGTAGCCTCAAACTCCTAGGCTCAAGTAATCCTCTTGCCTCAGCCTCCCAAGTAGCTGGGCCTACAGGTGCACCACAACGCCCAGCTAACTTCTATTTTTTTGTAAAGACAAAGTCTCATTATGTTCTACAGATTGGTCTTGAACTTCTGGCCTCAAGTGATACTCTTGCCTCAGCCTCCCAAAGCGCTGGGCTCACAGGCGTGAGCCACCGCCCCAGCCTATCTTTACTTTTAAATGAAAAAATGCAAACCCCTCTGGACATTAATACAAGTTATTTTTCCTCCCCCCTCCCGCTCCCGTCTGGCTTTCCGTTCTCTGGTTTCCTCAGGTGAGAAGCCAGAGGGAAGGTGTCAGACCCAGACTGTCCCACCCGAAGCTGAGATCAGCCCCACCCTTGGGTCAGTCTCCCGCTTTGCGCCTCGGGTTCCTCATTCACGAGAGCGCTATTCCACAGGGCCGTGGTGGGACTGACGGAGCTGGCCCGCTGAAAGCATTTGGAGCAGTTTCTACCTTCTCTCCATCCACAAAAGTGGGATTCAGACAAGTAACAGTTTGGGGAATGGAATGTTTGTTCACAAAATTTGTTTAGACCCAAATATTAGGTTGGACCATATAAAGTAACTAATAACCAAACACTTTTTAACTACAAAAATGGCAATTTCATGTGATTCAATCTAATACTGCCAGAGGTTGCAGTTCAGAGCTGTGAAAATGCTGGAAACAAGTTTGGCTCCGTGCAGCAGGTAATGACCTAAGATTAAACAGGGACAGCTGCCAACGAGTCACCTTCTACAGAGACAGACCCGGAGGTGGGCAGTAAGAGCTGCAAATCAGAGCAAGCAGAAGAGATTATGTGTATGTGATTTGAAAACAGCACAATCTAAATATCATTATAAAATTATTGTTTGTCATATTAATATAAGCAGTCTTTAGTGTGCCTCTTCCATGAAAAAGATGCATCTCAGTAGGCATGTATTTAACATTCTAGCTTTTTGCTTGGAAAGGCTATAAAAGGATGAGGGGGCAGCACTGTAGACATTGTGGGTTTTATTCATCCTGTGATCCTGGTTGAACCTCATGGACTGGAATAAAATATGTTTTCTTAAACTTTCTGAAAGTCTGATAACTTAGGTGTCTTTTTCACTAAATTGGCTTAAATTTAAATTAGCAGATAATTAAATAGTGAGAAATGTGGGCTTTTGACTCCCACTTGCCAGGGAATAATGACGCACCAGCTACCAGCCAAACTGAACTTCATTTTTGTAAACCCCAAGAATTTGACAAATGCTGTGTGTGAGCCACTCACCACCATGCTGGGGGTAAGCCAGGGGCTGGGGCTCTCCTGGCCCCATCTGAATCATTTCACAAGCAGAGGTGTGACAGCTAGACAGGGTGGCCCAGAGAAGGACTGTGGTGGCCTCACATTACTGTACATTCCATTTCCTCTTGGGACAGGCAGCTTCAAGGTTTCCAGGGGAAATGCCCCTCTGCTTTCCTTGTTTGCAAGGGAGGCACCAGGCTGCCCAGGTGCGACCTCCCGAGTTGGCACGAGCAAGTGCAGAGGCGACCAGGGGTCAGGGAGGAGCTTCCAAGCGTGGGACAGGAGGAGAGACGTGAGCATGTGGAGGTTCATGCTGTTCCAAAGGCCGCTGTCTGCTCCCTGCCTTTGCCTTGGACTTCTGATGTGGGGCTGCTCGTGCCCTGTCAGCCGTCCCTGCACAGTCCAGCCCGCAGTGCCAGCTCGGGAGCTCCCCGCGGTCCCAGTTCTAGCCCACATTTCCCTTTTGTTTCCCAAAGTGCTTTTATCCCAAGCTCTGGGAAAATAATACAAGCAAAGCTAAATGAGAATGGATCATGAGGTCTGTAGGCCCCGAGTTTTGACTCAAAGCTGGTCTTCAGAACCGGCACCCTCAGTTCACTGCCAGCTTAGCCTGCCGGCCTCTGAGAGCAACCTCGGCTGGGGGCCCGCGGCGGCCATGCGGTGTCCCCGTGTCTCCTGGACTCGCCTTTCTCCTTCCCACCTCCCCCTGCCCTACCCACATGGAGACAGGAGTTAGCTCTGGGGAGGGGCAGGAACAGGACTGGGAACAGGAAGGAAAAAAGTGACAGCCGCTGTATTTGCAATATTCTATTGCTTTTATGAAGTTGAAGGTCAGTGCCAAGCTTTTATGACCAAATATTAACAAGCAATATTGGGGGGGTGATTTAATTACTCTATATTTTTATCAATCTTTAAACTTAATACCATACTTTAAATATTAACAGTGGCGAAATGAGTAGCTTTTTTCCTTCTTGTATGTATTGTTTTTTACTTCTCTTGCAGCTTTATTGAAGTATAATTGACAAATAAAATTGTATATATTTAAAGTGTACACTATAGAGCCAGGCATGGGGGCACACACCTGCAGTCCCAGCTACTCAGGAGGCTCAGGCAGGAGGATCACTTGAGCCCAGGAGTTCGAGGCTACAGTGAGCTGTGATTGTGCCACTGACCTCCAGCCTGGGCAACACAGCGAGACCCCGTCTCTAAAAAAAAAAAAAAAGAATGAAGTGTACAATGTGATGATTTGATACACATATAGATTGTGAAGTGATTACTGCAATTAACATATCCATCGCCTCATACACCTTTTTTTTGTTGTGGTGAAAGCACTGAAACCTTTTGTCTATTTCTCATATTAGTCTTCTAATGAGCATATTTTTCTTTTCTGATTGAAAAAAATTCCTTCTGAAGCATGTGTTGAGTGATTGTTTACACAAGGTGCTGCGAGATCAGTGCCACGTGGAGCACTAGCCAGGCACAGGTCTGTGCCTTAGACAGACCTGACCCTGGAGAGCTGGCACTGAAGTGCACAGGGTGGACCAGGGAGCAGATTAAAACATTCGGCACATGGCACAGGGTGAGACTCTAACGTCCTGAACACCTGAGCGGGTCAAAGGCAAGAACTTAGGGGACAAGCGCCATTTCAGACTGCACTTTAATCAGAAGTGAGTCCATAGGCCAAAAGGAAGTTACAGCAGCCCTTTCTCCATGCAGAGCAGCATTAGGAGCAGAGGGAGAAGCCACTCCCAGGACAGTCAGGAAGGGAGGTGACGCCTTTCCCAGGCTTACTGGAGGGAAGCAAAGCCTCCTCAGCAATTCAGTCATCAGGATGAAGACATGTCTGCAAGTAGAAATAAGGGGTCTTATAGAAAAAAAAGCCGGCTCAGTGCAGACAGTGTGGCAGGAAGAATGGGAGGCCCTGGGGCTACACCAGCGGGAGAGGGCACTGCGAGACGCGGAGGAGATCTCGCTCGCGGGAAGCGGGGCTCTCCGCTCACTGGCGGAGGGTCGCTGCGAAGCTGCAGGGCGCGGTCTCTTTATCTTGCTGTCTGTAAGAACAACCGAGGTGTGCACAGGACAATGCATGTGGTTCTTCAGATCCCGGAGTGTAAGTTCATTCTCAGTAAATGCTTTGGTTACTTTAACAATCTGAAGTGAAAATACCTGGCCAGGTATCGTTAAAGGTGTCAACTCACCCTGTCCAGGTTCAGCTGCTGAGAACCAGTGAAGCCAGGCAGCAAGGCCTGCCGCCCCAGCGCGGGCTGCTGCTTCTCCAGAGCCCTCTCCCTGTGGTGCCCGTCACAGAAGGGTCTGGGACATCTCCTTGCACCTGTCGGCAGATGCAAACCGAGCACAATAGGACACCACAGTAAAACAGACACAGCCCCTGCTCCGGGGAGTCATTCCCGCCATGGGCATGGTTGCTCCCTGCTCTGTGAACATTCTGCTTCCTGCACCTGCCCTGTGACATCCCTAGGACCTCAAAAGAGTCTTGACATTGTTGAGAGCAAATTCTTTTCTCATTACAACTTATTTCCAGTCAAACCAGCTGGTACATGCTTTGACGGTTAATTTTCTGTGTTAAACGGGCAAGGCCATGGGGCCCAACATGGCACCGGGTGCTCCGGTGAGCATGTATTTGGATAAGGGCAACATTTGAATAGGTGGATTTTGAGTAAAGCAGATCGCTCTCCGCAGCAGCAGGTGGGCTTCATCTGCTCAGTCAAAGGCCTTAACAGAACAAAGACCGATCTCTGCTGAGCGAGAAGGAATTTCTACCTGCAACTCTCCCCTGGGTCTCACGGGTATCTCTCCTGCAGATTGTGGACTTGTACCTCCATGGTTTATGTGAGTCAGTTCCTTAAAATCAATCTCTCTCTGCCTCCCTCCCTCCCTCTCTCTCTCTCAGTATATACATATCCTTTTGGTTGTGTTTCTTTGGAGAATCCAGATTAACACACATGTGCATCCACAAAGCTCCATGTAATAGACGTCCAGGGAGTGGGATGGGAGGTGGCCTGCACCACCGGTACTTCTTATCAGCAGTGAAAATATGTGGGTTTAGTTGCTACTGGTGGAAGAAGTCTTCAAAATAATCTAGATCAGTGATATTCAAGCCTTATCTAAACAAAATCTTATACAGAACCCGAATCTACCAAAACGAGGTAAAGAGAACCAGTCGTTTCCACTGCCTTATTCTCTTGAGGCACTTCTCCTGAACTTGAGCATTCTGGTCCATCATTTACAAATGAAATTAATGTGATGCTTCCCAGCAATGTATTCCCACATGCCCGTGTCTCACTCTCATTATGGTGCCTCTCCAGTCTATACCGACATTATCATAGATATAAACTCTGTGCCCTCCTGGCTCTTGAATGACTATAATAAGACAAATTTACAAATTCAATAAGAATATTACTACCAAACCAATACAATTCAATAACATTAATTTAATTTGCCAAATGATGTTGTTTTGCTCCAACTAAATTGAGACTGGTAACATGAATATGACAATGACTTCTCTGCAGAAGTTTTTTTTGTGTTTGACATGACTTTACTGTTGTGTATGTGTATAAAAAAGGGAGAGAATTCAAATTGCCCGTGCCTTTTCCTTGGTAAAATTACTGAACAGCCTTTATTTATAGGGGGCGTCATGATAGCATTTGATGTGAATATTGTTGAGACCTCTTCATTTCTTTTCTGGGTATCTCGTGAAAATCAAAGCAGCACTGCCTGGTGCCGAAGGGAAGGTGAGCAGGAGCCGACACCCCGGCCCCGGCGGTGGGCAGCAGCCCTGGCTACACTCTGGACGGTGCAATGGTGCAGATACCAACATAGTCACACCAACAGAAGAAAGGCTAATGTGGCAAAAGCCTCTTAGTGCATCCAAGTGGAGAATGTGTGGATGTTCTTGTCTTATTTTTGAAATTATTTATTCTGTGAGTCTGACATTGTTTGAATTAAAAAGTTGGAGAAAAAAAGAAATTCCTATGGAGAACTCACTGCTCCTAAGAATATGTCTGTACTCCCAGTGTGAGAAACATTGATCTACTTCAATCCTTTATTTTAAAGATTAGAAAATTGAGGCCCAGAGAACAAAACTGACTTCTGAGGATGTTACGGTACTAATCAGCGGAGAAGCAATGTTAGAGTCTCGGTCTCAGTCCGGACTCTACCTTACTGACCACGGTGACTATGAATTGCAGGGGTTGGAGCCCCTGATTTCTCACAGGGATATATTCTGCTCTAAGACGTTGGCGAGGATGTCACAACAGACCTGCGCTTCTGACCACTACTAAGCTGACCTCTGAGCAGACACCAGCTTGCAGACCCCAAACACGTCTCTCCTACGAAGAGTCCAGCCTGGATGGAGACAGTGATGCCACTTCACTCTGCTATGAAGCATTTCATTGTTTAACAGAAAACAAACAAAAAATCCTCCACAACCCCCCCTTTTTGTCCTTGTATTCTAGCTTCCACCATATCCTTTTCCAGTCAGTAAAACCTAAGGCCGGAAGGGGCCAGAGGTCATGACCTGGGCCCACGCCCATGACGAAAAAACAGAACTTATTACGCATAGAAGCAGTTTGAAAATGGGAGTATGAAACAAAATGCAAAATGTTTTAGGAAATGCTCATCATTTAAACCTATCACTTTCCCCAAGGGCCAGGAATCTGAAACTGGGGTTAAATAACTCCACGACTGAAAGGTGTGATTATTGTCAAAAGGACTGAAATGTCTAAGGAGTTGGAAAGGCTTTGTGAAGGGTCTGAGCAAATGCTATGGTCTCTGTCCTGCTGTCAGGGTCAAGGTCCTGAAAAAGCCAGGGGGAAAGTCAAGCTGTGCTCCACATGAAACGCAGACGCTGTCGGTGTTCATCAGAGGAAAGTACATGCAGAGAGGCTGCTCAAAGAAGGCCTTACTCCCCTGCTGCACAGACACAGAACTGAAACAGAGGGCACAGTGGGCTGTCCTTTGGTTTTCAATAGTCAACCGCTTCTGTAAGCTGCAATCTAGTTCTTAAGAGTCTGCATTTACGACTCAGTTGCGGAAGAACCCATCTGACCACAAACCTTAGAAGTTGTGCAATGTTTTCCACAAATGTTAGGTTCACAGTTACAAGGACCCTGAATCTGGAGCCACTGTGCCAGCTGCATCCTGGTGCCTTTGGGGGAGTCTGTGATGGGAAATAGAAGTCTGTAAGATATGCGGGCAACGGGGAAACAAAAGCGCCTATGCTGCCTGTTCACACCCCGCCCCCTTTTGGAGTGTGAAGACAGGGGCTGAAAGTCTTCAAATTGCATCCCACCTAGCAGAACGGCTGGGCCGAGCAAGAGGGCGATTTCTGGTGAGGGTACATCTTTTAGATGTTGTGTTTCCCCGGAAGTGTCGGCCCACTGTGCTCATTCCTTGTACCCAGCTCATACCCCTGCCATGACATCACCCAAGCCCACCATCCGCTCCAGCGCACTTCCGGGCCGGAGCAGAGTCCCTCGGGCACCCCAGCCTCAACACACACCACACAGAGACCCCTGGCTGCCAGCTCCACGCCTGCTCCGCATGCTGTGTTTGCTGTCTCGTTGGAAGTCACCACTAGACACCTGAGAGTCATTCTTGACTCTTCCTGGCATCCTCCTAAGCATTTGTTGACTGTTCCTTCTTGTCCCTCCTTCCTGCAGCTGCCCGCCACATCTGCCTACTCTGCTGTGCTACCTGAGCTCGGTGCCCCGCCCGAGCCTGCTCTCCTTAACCATGGCTGCAGGGCTCCTCTGTGCCCACGGGCTGAATCCACTGCCTGCATGACAGCGGTGAAGGCCTCCCATCTGATTTCGGCCTCTCTGGGCTCGACGCCACATGCCACCGGTGCCGGAACGCTGGGGTTCCGCACACTTGCTGTGTCATTTCTAGGCCATGGCTGTTTTGTGCTCATACCTGAAATGCCATCCTCCTGTGTCACTGTCGTACTCTGTCCACTGATCACGTGCCCTTCGCCCACACGCGGCTCTGCTGTCCTGGGTCCACTCGTCGTGACCTCTCCATGCTCACAGTCACACTCAGAGCCAAGACTTGCGTCCTCAGAGTTCAGCAGCGGCACATCAAAAATGTTTCCAGAAAGATGAGTAAGTGATTGAAGTTCACTTTTCTCGTCCTCAAGGAACTGTTTCCAAAACAAATACCCTCAGTGTGAGGCAGCCGTCCCCAGCAGGAGCCTGTGGGCTCCCCTTGAGGGCAGATGAGCTAGAGGCTCCGCCACCCCCCACGCCGCCAGCAAGAACCTGGGAAGGGCCACGGAGCTGGGTCTCCAGGCCAGAGCCCTGAAGGGCCGCGTGATGAATGGACAGGGGTTGCCAGCGCGTTTCACTGGTCCTGTGACCTGGGCTTCCTTCTGGGCCTTAACCTCCTTAAAAAGAGAGGCTTGAATTAGAGAAACTGTAAGTTCCTTTCAGACTTCAAGACATACCATCAGCTGAAACAAAGTGGCTCTGCCCAGGAATTAAAAAGTGATGGAATGATGAGTGGGGGACAGACACATTTGCTGTGGACGCCATCGGTGTCACTGTAGTGTGGTGTCCTATTCCCCAGAGCAGGGGGATGTTTGGTGATGCTGGAGACGTTGCTGATGGTTGTGACCAGGGGTGGTGGCAGTGGGTGCTGCTGGTGTGTCGTGGGGAGAGGCCAGGGATGCTGCTGGGAACCCACAGGGTGGTCCCTGACAGAGAAGTCACCCGCCCAGGTGCCAGTGGTGCCAAGGCGGAGCTGCCTTCGAGTGTCAGCCTCTGCCGTCACCTCCTGGTTTGCCACAGGCCCATAGCTCAGGTCACAGCAACGCCTCCTGCTGTGCAAAACACGGAGGCAAACACATGCGTGTCTCCTGCAGACGCTAGGAAAGGTCACAGTCTCTGCAACACCAAAGAGAGTTTGAAGTTGTGTGTGTGCTTAAGCCAAAAAGTTTAGGGTGCACACCTGTTCGGGATTCACCTGGACAAATTCATCTGGATGGCCATATTTCTATGTCCTCACTAAATTAGATGCAGGTAGGAAGGGTCGGTTCTGGACAAAACTGTGATGTAGTCAAATTTGCAACATCCCACCTACTCCTGGTGTCTGTTACCTTACTGGTTCCTGCCCATGAGGAATCTGCTTCTAGGGCGATTCACAGCCGCTTGCTCTTTCCATCTTGGAAATGTTTTTATGAAGCCTTCTCAGGGTAGGAAGCCCTCTTTGGGCTCTTTCTCTTTAGTCCCATATCCTGTGGTTTCTGCTGCACAGCCAAGCGCTGGTTGTGTGGTGTGGTCGTTGAGTCCCGTCCCGTGCTGTGCCCTTCACGAGCTTCTGTGGTCCCGCAGCGCCCACCACACCACTGAATCGGTAGCAGAAATTTACTAAAAGCTTATTTGATTGCTTTCTACATTCTAAAGAAGTAATTAGCTCATGACAATAAACTAACATGTGTTAATGAGGTGACTAGTTCCCCGTCAAGTGGATTCCTACTCACCTCCTGTCTCCTTGCAACCCTGTCGTGCTTCAGGGACTCTGAGAGTGGGAGTGAGATGGGATTGTGGAGAGGGGGAGATGCTATAGGCCCCCAGAGTTGGAGGCCTCCTTTCCTTCATACCTGACCTGAATGGGAAGTTGACAGAGGGACACTTTTCTAGACTTCTCCTGCAGTTCCAAGGGAAGAGGCTGGTTCTTTGCTCCCTCTTCTCCAAGCTGATGGTCAAGTTGTTATTAACATCAGGATGGGCTGAGACTCAAGACTGTAATGCCTGGGAATTATAAAATGCTCCTACGTGTATGATGACACCAGCAACAGCTGTCGCTGTCAGACACTCTTGCTTCAGCAGAACGCACAGGACCACTACCCACCTCCTGAGCCTGTGAACACAGGGCAGGAAATGCTTTCAGAAATCACCGGCTTAGAGCTTCAGGCCTAAACTAGTCAAGATATGGATGCTGAAATGACTGTTTTCCGTAATTGCTTCTATTAGGTAGCCAGTCACTCTTGGATACTGGCTCATCAAAGCATAATTAAGGAGGTAGCAATTAATGCCAGATCCCTGCCTTCAAATCTTCATTAAATCACATCTGCTAATTAAGATGCTTCTAAGTCCTGATGGGACGAGCCCTTGAGTCAGACTCAGAAGACTTGGGGCCTGATCCCTGCTTTGCCACTGACTGTAGCAAATCACATTCCCTCCCAGTCCCCTTTTTCTAAAACGTGGGTGATTGCACCTGCACCACTGGCCCCCCCAGGTTTGCCGTGAGAAGTGGGGTGTGCAGCAGAGCTCCCTCCTCCTTTTAAAAAGACCCCTTAGAAGCATCTGGCTCTTTTCGTCTTGGAAGTAGAGCCCCTCACATGCATGTGTCCTGCTCTGCGGTCACAAAACGGATGGAGCAAAGCACCAAGGCAGGCCCAGCAGGAGAAGGGAGGCCGAGGGCCAGGCTGCAGCCTCCCTCCCTTCTAGTCCGGCAGCCTCTTGTTTGCGGGCTTCTTGTCCTGGTTGTGGACTCCCCAGCTTCCCTTGGAGAGTTGGACACTTGGCACTTCATAGCTGCTGACTATTATTAATAACACCCTGTGTTCTCAGGGTGGCAGAGCAAGGAAGAGTAGAGACGCCCACTCCAGCACCCTGCACCTTCCCATCGGCTGGCACCTCCATTACTTGGTGGGCAGCTGGGCCAGCTCGCACGGCTTCCAGGCTCCCGCTAAGGTCGGGTTTTCTTCCCAAACCCAGGCTCTCCCACGGCATTGCCCGCCAGCCTGGCTGGGATCCTGCATTGTGCTTAGTTAGAAGCAAGGGACTAAGTGGTGGGAAATATGTAATTCCTAGGGATTATGGTAATGTGTATCCACCCTCAGTGTAATCATAAGTATAGACAGTTAAACACTAGATTATAGGCATCAGAAGTTGTTGATTGTTACTAAAACCCAAGAGGGCAGTACAATGTTATCCAAGAGTACATATTCATTAAAGGAGAAAAAGGAAGTGCTTTTGAACATCCCCTGTGCATATAATTTACTCTGATGAATACCCACAGAGTCTGTGTTTCATGTCAAATGCAAGTTAATTTTCCCTCTGGCTCTTTCCCATGAACTTACCACTAGGCCATAACTGCTTCATGTCAACACCACTGGAATTCCAGAAAACCCTTACTAAATTATAGCATGGAGATAATTCCCTGCTACCCTATCCCTTGCCTCATTCTGTCTGCTCTAGGGACATGTACCTTTGGTTCTGTCAGCCCCTCCACCTTTCATTCAGTCTTTGCTTGGGAACCACACATGCGACACCCTCACAGAGTCATCTCTCTGCCCTACTACCACCTCAACAACTTTCTTCCTTTCTTTGTCTGACCTCCAGAGAACTCACTCTCATTTCTATATTATAGAAAAGCAAGAAAAAATAACCAGCAATGAACCCAGAAATGCTTGCTTAAATGCTTTAACACACAACATTGGGGATTTCCGCCAAACCCTATTCTTGAACATTTTCCTGTTGCATGGGATCCATCTGATTTACCACGGCATTCTTAGACAAGAATCCTCATCTTTCACCTGGGGATTGTAAACGTCATCAATGATGTCTACTCTGAAAGAATACAGAACTGCTCATTTTAGGAACAGAAATTCATGTTCACAATGTTTAACTGAATTATTAAAATATACTGAGGTGGCATTGATGCTGGAAAAGTCATCACTGATCATCTGATTGGGAGGGTCCCTGCTCTGTTACAGCCAGCTCCCACTGCACGTGCTCCGGATCCCGTCTTGCCCTCCCAAAACCCTCACTCTTGCAGCTTCCCCTCTCAGTCTTGCAACAGTCTCTCTCTCCATTGGATCATACACATAAGCAAACATGCTCTAGGATCTCTTGTTTTTAAAAAAAGCAAAACTATCTCTTGACTCCCTGTCATCCTTGAGCTATTGTCCCCAGTTTCTCCTTGATAGTTTGTCTTTAGTCTCTGTCTCAGATCCCTTCCCTCCCATTCTCTCCCTAACCCACACCAGCTGGCCATTGCAAAATGTAATCTCTAACTGGTGGCCCAGTTAAGATGCAAGGTGGGGCACAGAATTACTAAGAGGACAAAGAGGAGAACACGTGCTGGGGGACAGTTAGCTGTCTGCCACATTGCACTGTTCCACACTATAAGACCTTGGAATGCTTTAACTTTGAGCTAGGGCACACTTATGTACATATTATATATATGTATTATATATATAAAATGAAAGTCTTATTTTGTCCTTGTTCTTAAATGATAGGTTATCTAGGTTGATAGTTTTCTTTTTCATATTTGAAAAATATTATACCTCTGTCTCATTATTGCAAATGAGAAAAGCCTGCTGACAGTCTATTATTCCTTCATAGATAAACTCTCTTATCTCTCTGGCTGCTTTTAAGACCTTCTCTTTGTTTTGGTGATCTAGTTTCACAATGGTGTGATTTGGGGTTCATTTCTTGTTATTTAGCTTGGGATTCATTTAATTCTTAAATCTGAGGATATTTATCTTTCATTGACTCTGAAAAATTTCCTGCCATTGAATATTTGATAATTCTTTTTTCTCATGGAATTCCAATTCACTGTGCTTTAAACCTTCTCAGCCTTCATAGTTGTTTTTGTTTTGCTCTTCATGTTCCTTCATGGTTGTTTTTGTTTTGCTCTTCCACATTTTTCAGTTCTTTGTCTCTGTGCTAAATTATGGGTAAGGTCTTTGGGTATTTTCCTGTTTGTAATTCTTCATTTCTCTTCTGTTTTCAACCAAATATTCAAGTTTCAGATGTTTACTTATTAATAAGGTAAATGCCAAAAGATACACCAAAGTGATTTTGTGCATTTAGGGAGAAAACATCATCTTCTGTTTAAATAGAAAATTGCATGGATGGCTTCAGAAAACCTTCATTCTAAGCAGCTTTAAAGGAGGAAACTTTTAGAGGCCTGAGTCTTTTTTTCCTCACTTCACTGCAATCTACAGGCATTGAGGAGAACGTGTGCTGGTCAGTGGGAACCCCAGGGTTGTGGGTTATCCTTTCTGTCCTACTTGTCATAAGATTGAATGTCCTCTGTCCCACAGACATACAGTGCCACACCAGGACTCCCTTCTAAAAGGAGACAGATGAGTCAGATTTTTCTTAGCCTGAATATTCTCAAAGACAAAAACCAGAATTTTCTAGGCCGAGAAAATGACTGTTTCTTCCAATTCTTTCAGCTGTGTCTAATCTGCCTTTTAACTTACCCATTGAGTTTTAATTCCTATTATTATTATTTTATTTTTAGGACTATCTTTTTTTTAAGTCTGTCTGGTCTTTTTGATAGTATCTTATTTCTTGCTAATGTTTTTGAATCCCTCTTTTATGTTTTTAGATAAAACAGGCTTGTTTTATATTCTATGGGAATAACTCCAATATCTGGTGTCCTTGGAGGAATCTAATTCTGCT
The DNA here is from genome assembly GCA_963574885.1 of Lepilemur ruficaudatus. NCBI lineage: Eukaryota > Metazoa > Chordata > Mammalia > Primates > Lepilemuridae > Lepilemur > Lepilemur ruficaudatus. The sequence continues at coordinate 25,916 of CAUYRT010042013.1, forward strand.
TTTGCCATTTCTTTGACTCTTGCTCACAGTAACTTGTTTGCTCCTGTGTTTGTAATTGGGACTGTGAGCTTATGTCCTTTGGGCTTTATTTATGAAAACTCGTGAAGTTTTAGTTAAGTGTACAAACTTCCAAAAAGTTTATACTTTTATATTCTTCCAGGTGCCCTCAACCCAAGACCACGCTAAGTAAAAGTTCCCAGCTCTGGGGTTTCTGGGTAGCCCAGGGGATTTAAATCCATCCTCCAGATCCATGATAGGGAAGCCCATGGTTATACGTTTTCAGGAGAATTTTTTCCCTGCACCTACAGCCAAGGCCAAAGCAGAAGTGTCTTTGTCATGATTTTGCTGTGTGTAAAGTTTTTCAGGTCTATCTTTTTGCTGAGGGTGGCAAATATATATGAGGGGTCTCATTTCCAACTTCCCAGATTGTATGGACCAAGGCCTTGTCTCCTTGTCCCCCGAGGCTGTTGAAGTCCAGGGCTCTTGGACACAGATGGGTAAACTCCTTTATGGAGGCTGTGGATAGGGGCTGTCAGAACCTGCTTATCGCGACAGCTTCCTGGTCTGCCTCTGACTCCTGAGAATTTCTTCTGCATTCTTGAAAGTGCAGAATTTTTTTGAAAGGGTTTAAACATTTTGGTGTGCTATATTTTTAGTTGTTCTATTTAGCATTGTTTCAGCAGGACACGTGCTGCACATTATTAGGGGGAAAGGACGTTTCCTCCCATGTTCAAAATCACTTTGCCCTTAGGAAAAAAGTCTTTTGTAAAAAAAAAAAAATAAATATTACCATAGCCAGAAAAACCAGCTGAAAGTCACCACACCTGGATCTACAAACGGTGCTTGCATCTTGGATCGCACTAGAAACCCGGACGTGGCAACAGTGCTTGCCTGAATTATGCTGCTCTCTATTTAGGCAACTTTCTTTGATATAATTTCATTTGAAAAGCTATGTATATATCTTCTTGCCTCCCTAACATGAATTCTGTTCTAGATTGATGTAATTATGTGAGCTAAATGGAAGCCTGGTTAAGACATATGCGGATGAAAGAAGGAAAGTGTCGGTACTGAGTAAGAGAATGAGCTGTGTTGGGTGGCTTGGATTCCCCTGGGATCTCTATGGGTCACTATGGGTGACCTCTATGGGTCATCCCTGGGTCACTATGATATGAAAAATGGGCATCCACATACCAGATGCTCAACACATCTTAGCCCAACTTATGTCTCCTAGAAAAATGATCTGCATGAAATTGCTGCTGCGTGGTCGCGCTGCAGTGAGCGCCCTGTGTTGCCAGATGTGGAAACGGCCTTGGTGAGCGCAGCTCTTAATTCCCATAGAACACGGTTACCTACAGAGCTAATTCCCAAACCGGCTCTGAGGACCTTGCGAAGCAGAAACTGCTTCACGGGTAGGAACAGCAGTGGGTTCTTTAGAGCAGCTCTAAGTTTTCTGATGGCGAACTTCTTTATCTCGCTTGGTGAGAACACATGCTTAGGTGCCATAGCAGGACCTGGGGACATTCCCGACACTCCTTGTTCATTGGAACTGCTCCCTTCTGTGTGTGTATTTGTTATTTTCATGCCACCTTCCCTGTCAGCTTTGGCGACAGTCCTGGGCTCAGTAATAGTTGGGCTTTAATGTCATATACTCTCGGTTAAAATCCTAGTTCTGATGCCACTTGTGTGAACGCAGAAAATTACTTAACCTCTCTGAGCTCAGCTCCTGCGAATAAAAAACATGGGGGATGATAGTGCGTCATTCGTCATATGGGGACTAAAGAGAAGGTAAAGCATTTAATACATTTCTTGGCACGTGTTAAGCCCTCAAGAATGTAAGCTCCTGGCTTTACGGGTGGGGGTTAGGAAGGGCAGAACAGCTGCGGAAAAAGCAAGCAAGAGAAAGAAAATGCCCCAGGCTCTGGTTTCACTTCACCTAGCGCTGTTTTGTTTTGGTTTTTTCTTCCTTCTAATTAATTCCTCATCCCAAGCGCAGGATGTAGAGCTGTGCTGTGTCCTGCTTACCCCCTGGTTCTGCCATTTGCTAGTTAAGTGACCTTAGGAGAGCCCATTGCTTAGACTGGGTCACATAGTGACACATCCCGCGGCCTGATACGTAAACGTTTGTATTTCAGTCATGCAAGGCTGGCTGTGGGTCCGAGGAAGCCTCCTTTTCTGCAGCCGCTAGGCGGTGCGCGCCCGGACGCCGGCGACTCCGGCGAGGTTCCCAGGATCTCTGGCGGCGGCCGCGCCACACGCCCTCGCCGGCGCCCGCGCAGCCCTTCCCCGCAGCGCAGGCCGGAGCGAGGCCCACAGCGCCCTTCCTGCGGCGCCGGGAGGCCGTGGGAGCCTGTGGCCCGCGAGCGTCCCCATCCGCGGAACGGAAATGACGCCTCCCAGGGCTGCTGTGAGGACTTGTGGCACTTAGGGAGGCTCAACAGTGCATTTGTCAGGGCCTGGCGGGACACAGGCGGCACACTGACAGGAACGTATGCTCCTGAATGACGGCAGTTGATGGGACAAGCCACAAAGGTGTGGGCAGAGTTACGGGAACATGGGATGGTGTCTAAGGCCGATTTAAGACCAGATGGAGCTCTTTTCCTCCCTGGCTGCTTGAGGATCCACCGCCATCATGAATGACACAGTAACTATCCGGACCAGGAAGTTCATGACAAACCGCCTACTTCAGAGGAAACAAATGGTCATCGATGTCCTTCACCCTGGGAAGGCAA
>CAUYRT010042016.1:0-22337 GCA_963574885.1 Lepilemur ruficaudatus
GTAGTCCCAGCTACTTGGGAGGCTGAGGCAGAAGGATCACTTGAGCCCAGGAGTTTGAGGTTGCTGTGAGCTAGGCTGACGCCATGGCACTCTAGCCTGGGCAACAGAGTGAGACTCTGTCTCAAAAAAAAAAAAAAAAAATAATGATTGGTTGAAGGCTCATTTTGTTGTGTGCCTGTGATTTCAGTTCAGAGGTAAAAATGTTATTTGAAAATAATTGAACTACAAAAATACATCTTGTGTATAATATACCGAAGTTTTATGTTTTATCATATAGTTCAACAAACACATTCTTTAAAAGCAAAATGACAAATAAATGTATAGGATTCCTCTCTGTGCCAGAAGATTTAAAAACACATATTGGCCATATATCTAAAGGCTGTTCCAATGACAATATTATTCAAGTGTCTTTTCAAACTGGAAGCACAGCAGCGTGGCATAGCAAAAAGGTAGGGCCCCAGCAAGGCAGCAGTTATTATTTTTCCACTGGTTCTGTTACACCATGGAAATCTTCCCAAAATCTTTTTGGAATTTTTTTCTGTGTTTTCATACAAGTGTGATTTGTGGCTAAAATAAGGGAGCAACAGGACAGTTAATACTGCTTCAATACCCCGTCAAATATGCATTGCCATTCTATTACCTTAGACTAGAAAGAAATGTGAAAATAGCTGCATGTAAATTATCTAGAAGAATTTCTAACTTATAAAAGCAAATATTAAGTAAATTGATAGATATGGTATTATATTAGTTGGAAGAGATCAGTATCTCCTTAAAACAGGGTTGTCCTAAATGGAAATCATGTTAATTCTGCTTAGATAAATGCCAGTATTTTTTAGACCCTGTATATGAAAAATTTTATTTTTACTATCCAATAAATCTTTGGTGTTCACAGCTGATGGTTTCCCAGGGTTTGTATTATGTCCTTATACTATAGATTTTCAACATCCTTATTTCAAAACAATCAATCATTGCTTCAAATTTTCTGAAAGTTGAGAGATTTTTTTATTTTACTCCAAATGGATATCTGTTATTCTTGTAGGATCTGTCCATATTCACAGATTGATTTTTTGCCCTGAAATTCAAATACCTCTGAACAGTGATGCCTAGAGATGTCCTTTTTTAATGAAATTTCTTTAAGATAATATAGTATATGTTGAAACTTAAGAATGCAACACTTTATTGTTACTAGAGGCTGGGAAGGGGAGGGGATAGAGAAGATAGGACGGGGTTGGTTAATGGATACAAAATTATAGCTAGATTGGAGGAAAAAGTTCTAGTGTTCTATAGCACTGTAAGGTGACTATAGTTAAGAATAATTTATTATAAATTTTCAAATAGCTAAAAGAGAGGATTTTGAATGTTCTCAACACAAAGAAATAGTAAATGTTTGAGGTGATGGTATGCTAATTATCCTGATTTGATCATTACACACTGTATACATGTATGGAAATATCACATTGTAACTTGGAAATATGTATAATTATTTTTGATCAATTCAACATTTTTGAGAGGTTTAACTCTTTATGAAACAAATGAGATAGAGCATTTGTACATGCCAGCAAGGAAAAGCACACCAAAGCACAAATCTTCAACTGAAAATACGCAGAATGATTTGAGGCCAATCTATAAAGTGTCACATAGCAATGTGTTGCATATCCAGGCTAGATATTTGCTTTTCTTTCAATGTCACCTCTCTCATCCACTTTATCTTTTCTCTTCATCCTTTTCTATTCACTAGCACAAATTCCCTTCATGCACTGGTTATAAACTATGTCTGTACCTTCACAGATTCACACTGGGCCTAGCACATGGTCATAAATCTTTCCTCAATGAATAAAAGCATCTGGATAAAACTAGATCTGGTGGGCATAAATGGGTAAAGAATAATGAGAATTCAACAAATGACCTGGATATAAAACTATTTCAAATGGATGTTTCCAGTAAATAACTCTCCTGAATACCAGCAATATTGTTAAAATGAAAAAGTATCTCATTCATATTCCCTACATAAAAAATAAAACAGTAGAACATTATGTAGGGCTTGAATGAAGAAAATAAGATTTTATTAATATAAAAGTCTGGAATCAATAAAGAAACACATTGTGTTTATAAATGGGAAGGTCTGAAAGTCTTAAGATCTCAGTTATTCCAGTATTTACCTAGTAAAATTAATTTCAATAATCTTGAAATGTCATTTTTAAATCTAAAATCTCAAGTACTTCTAAAATTATTCTTAAGAAAGAGGCAAAAAATACCTATAGTTAGGAAAAGAAAAGTAAAAATGAAATGTTCCTTCTAGATATTAAGGCATATTTAACCACTACCATAGTTAAAAGAGAGTGGAACTGGCACAAGAATTAGCAAGCAGATAAAAACAAATGAAAAGAGTAAACAGCAATAACATTGTTATCTGTATCTTGGTATTAAAATGAGTCACAGTCCTAAGAATTTAGAAATATGAGAGCCTATTCTCAGAGATGTGAATTGTCATGCACATAATTGTCATGCAAAAAAATCACCATAAAGAAGACATATGACTATGAATATTTTAAACTATCAGTCACCTAATGACAAAAAAATCACTTTGTGATTCTAAACTAGTTGGAATCTTAACACACAGCATTGTGATTCTTTGTTGGAGACTATTTTTTTTGGAAGTGTTAGAGTTGTGGTATTTCCAAGGGCATGTCTGTGGTGAGCATGAAAGAAGGCAGCAGATTTTTAGGTAACTGAAGAAGAAATTAGCATCTTTTATGCCACGTGAAATATTTTCATGGTTAAAACAAGCTGTCTCCTGTCTAGTGTTGTACTTTCTCTTCTCTGCGGGTATTTCTACAACATGTGGATTCATCATTCCTTAAGGACTTCAATGTCTCCCAAAAGAAGAAATACTGTTCTTATTTACATAAGAATTTAGATGTATTATCGTACAGTCATCCCTTGGTATCCTCAGGAGATTTGGTCCAGGACCCCTTGCAGACACAAAAATCCACAGATGCTAAAGTCCCTTATATTCTACCCCTAAACAGGGACTGCAAAAAAGAAAAAAAAATAGGGTAAGCAGAACACAGAAACTGAGATGACTGGGGACCAGATGGAACAAGGTATGTACAATAATGAAAGATACTTTTAATATGACATTCAATTATTGACAATGACTTCTTTGAGGTCATAGTAAGTTTCAGACTCTATTTGAAGAGTTCAATATTTATTCGCTTGTTTCATCCTCAAAACAACACAAAAATAAAGATAAACTTATCATCTCCATTTTAAAGCTAAGAAAATTGAGTTACAGAGAGATTTGCTTGCCCAAGATCTTAAATGACAGAGCTGGGATTTAAATCCAGGGTACTTTGTTTAATGTCTAGATCTCTGACTTCATTTCAATAAAGTTATAGATGTTTGTCCAACTGCAGTTAATTTAGCATTTCTTTCTAAGCAAAAAATTTAGTAAAATTTAAATTATTATCAGGTTGATTATAGGAACCACTGAGAAAATCACCATTTTAAAGTCTGCATAGACTCACAAAATAATTTCCCTTAGTTGCTTTATTCTGGAAATTTTCTATCAGGCAAAGAGCTACCAGTGCAGTGCCCTCTTTCATGTGTACTTCACCCAGAATATACGACTGGTTTGGAGGTCAAGCTATCAGAGTTCATTTCTGGAACTTCTTTCTCACTGAGCAGCTTCTCTGCATGTAGGACCTGTGACCCAAAGAAGAGGAGTAGTTGTGATAAAGAGAGCCTGTGTAAACCTTTCCTCTGTGGATAGACACGAAAGTGGCTTTTTTTTTGCCAGCAAATGTTGGCAAGGAGAGCGTCACCTTTCATCCCTGCCTCTACAGCACTTCATCTCTAAAATGATGCAATTATTATAGCAGTTCTCTAAAATTCTTCTCTGTTAGAAAATGTTTGTACCTAAGTTTCTGTGAATATTCTCTCCCCGAGTCTCTAAATTTCCTGGTCAGAGGCTTTTAAAAGACAATCCTTTGGCACGCCAAGATTATGGAATTCAACAAAGTACTTACTATGAATTCTGAAAATGTTGACAGTATATTAGAAGTGTATTCACTTATTTTCAAAATTTTCTCCTGACTGGAATAGAAAATACCTTCCTTCTAAACCAATATTCTTTGTATTTTGCTGTCAGAAAAAAAATATATAATATTGGGAATAAAGAAAGTGGTAAGAGGGAGAGGAGAAGGGAGAAGAGGATAGGTAGGAAAGCGGGGAGGCAGAGTGGGAGAGGGAGAGATACTCCAGGTTGGCAGCATTACAGAAGAAAGCTAAATGCTAACTATGGTAGAGCAAGGTTCATATAAATTTCATTTCCCATTGAGACTAGGAGTTTCATTTATTCAAAATGTTTTTGAAGCAATCAGATATTTAGCCAGCCCAAATAAAGAAAACTTATGTCTTCCTCAAAGAATGAATTAGGTTCTGATTAATGAATAGTAGAGAGCTAGCTAATTTTATTTTTATACTAAATTTCATGACATTGAACACTCTTGATAGAAAAATCAATCACGTGAAATGTCTCCTGTCTTCGGGAATAGAATGATTAAAAGTGCTTCTGGAGAGAAAAAACATTAGATTTTAAATAATTGAAAACAATCTTTTCAGACAATTTATCTTGCTTTAGAATTGTTTACTGAATAAAGGCTTAGAATAAAAATAGCATTACATGTTAGAGTTATCTTTCCAGGAAGGGCTCTTTTAAGGAAAGAATCAAGGGGAGGATACAAAAGGGTAGTATATAAGGGATTTTGAAGTGGCATTATGGGTGACAAATAGCACAAAAGTTTGATACAAAAAAATTGTGGTCAATGATATGTTTTGTTACTTTGTTGGAAAATATAGGAAGTAGACATGTTTGAAAGTGATCATAATACAACTTGAAGGTAATTGGATAATCAGAAGGAAAAAGAGATAAGGCAATAAAAGTGATGGGCATGACCAAATGTATAGGAATTACTGTCCCAGAAATACAAGATGGAAGAGTCAAAAGAAAAGCAGAAAAGCAATTTCAGTGGTTTCAAGATCAATTTTTTAAAAATACATTTATATTTTCTGAGTGAAAATAAAGGGAGATGACTTCAGAAATTTTTCCATAACTGTTCGTATTGATGCTGCTGTTAAACAACCAAATTCTACCATGTTCCTGCCCCGTAGCAGTAGTTAGGGCAGTGTCCAATGTCTAAAAACAACTGTAAACTACAAAAGTTTAGTGAATACTTCACTAAATTACATAGTGGCATCATTTAGGAATGCTCATTACAAATAAGTTGTAAACTGGACCAGATTTTAACTAAAAAAATAAAAATAGGTTTATATTACTTAATTATTGATTTTAAGATATCTTACTCCCTGAAATAATATTATATCATAATAAATAATAGAATTAAATTTAAGCTGGGCCTGATGGTTTATGCCTGTTAGCAGGAGGCTGAGGCAGGAGTATCACTTGGGCCCAGGAATTCAAGGCTGCGGTGATCTGTGATCACTGTATTCTAGCCTGGGTGACAGAGCAAGACCTCATCTCTACAAAAAATAAATAAATTTTATTTTATAGTTTCTAAATTCCAACTGAGATAAAGATGAAATACATCAATATAACAAACCAGTATTTCAAAATCTTAGCTACAACTTTTTGAAGTTTGGGTTATGCTGGATATCTATTCTGGAAGAATTTTCTGTGAAAAGTATAAACTATTTAGTTCTCAAAAAACATTGATTTAAATATATAGAAAAGTAGACTAGATTGCTTCTGTAACATGATTTTTTTCATTTTGGCAGGAATATGAATAATAATTTTATCCCAAAATGACTCTAACAATTTTATTTCTTAAAGTTGTAGAAACTACAAGCGCAGTACTACATGTAAAGTGCTGGTGGAGTACTTGGTAGAGCATAATTACTTAATGATTGGTTGATAAACATGTTGATTACCATTGGAGTGATACTTATTCATCGATCTATCTGCTAATCTACATGCAATTTACACATAAAATATGTAAAAATTTTCAGTAATATAAATATATATGCATATATGTGTGTACACAACCATATATACATTATTTTAATTTGAACCTGTAAAGAGCACTGAATATTTGTATTGTATATGTATTTTCTATGTAGAAAAAAATTTAGGTGCAAAATATCAGATGCTGCACCTATTCACTCTATACTTTCTCAGACCTGAGCGCCTGGCACATAGTACATGCTCTATCAGTATTTATGATTGAATTTTAAAAAATGGATGCAGTGTTTTAAAGAGGCATATTTCTTTTAGGTATCTCAATATTCTTCACATACACTTAATACTACGGAATCCCTTTGTCTTTCTCCTGCCCCCATCAATATATGTCACACTTATTAAAATCCCACCCATCATTTTTTTGCATATGTGGCTTGTCTTTGTGAAGTTATGTCAAATCTATTTCTGTATAGTGTCTTCATTTTCTGTAAATTTTTGGCACCAATAAGCTGCTATATTCTGTCATTTGTTATGTTGTATTATTTTTCTTTTATATAATTATTTAACTTCTTGAGTAGTTATCTCTAATTTCTTAATAGAATTTGAGGTTGATAGCAAATACTGGGACCTGTAATTCTATGTACATCCATTTTTAATTCCTCCCACAGGAGCTCAATAAATATTTAATGTCTTGGGAAGTTTTGCAAAACAGAAAATTATTTATCAATAATATATAATAATGAGGGGAATTCTTACTCTAATACACTGCTTATGAGAGGTGAATTTAAATAATATTTATATTTTTTATTTAGTTAAATAAATATGTTTAAGTAGTTCTCTCTGAAAACCCCTGCTTCTTTTCTCCCCAAACTCTATGTGTACTTTCTCTATTTGTTCCTATGGCAAAGAATACATAAGCTTGCTACTTAACTGTATCCTTCACTGTTCTGAAATTTCTTTGAAGATGAGAACAGAGAAATTTTCTTGTTCAGCTCAACACTTATATAGCATTCACCAAATAACTATTTGTTTAGTGGGTTGTAAAATTATATAATTTTTCTGCTTATTTTTAACATTTTCTGTTATTAATAACAAGAAATATTTAATTAAGTCCCATTTATTTATTTGTGGTGTTGTCTCATTCATTTATATTTGCCTTTGAGGTCTTAGTCATAAAATTATTTGCTTAGGCTGATGTCTATAAGAGTATTTCCTATGTTTTCTTCTAGAAATATAATGGTTTCATGCCTTACATGCAAGCCTTTTATTCGTCTTGAATTAATTTTTATATGTGGTGAGAGACAGGGATCCTGTCTCATTCTTCTGCATGTGGCTATTCAATTTTCCCAGCACCATTTATTTAATATGGCTTCCTTTCCCCAATGTATGTTGTTGTCTGCTTTGTCAAAGATCATTTGGTCATAGCAATATGGTTTTATTTCTGAGTTTCTATTCTGTTCCATTACTCTATGTCTCTACTTTTATAACAGTACCATGCTATTTTCATTATTATAGTCTTGTAGTATAATTTGAAGTCAGGGAATATGATACATCAAGATTTGTTCTTGTTGCTTAAGATTGCTTTGGCTATTCAGGCTCTTTCTTGGTTCCCAATCAAGTTTAGAATTATTTTGTCTAGATCTATGAAATATGACATTGCTATTTTGATAGGGATTACTTTGAGTCTGTAAATCACATTGGGCAGTGTGGACATTTTAATGATGTTGATTATACCAAACCATGAGTAAGGAATGTTTTTTCATTTGTTTGTGTCATCCACGATTTCTTTCATAGTTGTTTTGGAGTTCTCCTGGTAGAGATCTTTTACCTCCTTGGTTAAGTATATTCCTAGGTATTTTATTTACTTTGTAGCTATTGTGTATGGGTTTAAGTCCTTAATTTGACTATCAGCTTGATTGTTATTAATGTATAAAAATGCTACTGATTTATGTACATTGATTTTATAACCTGAGACTTTGGTGAATTTAGCAGTCTTTTGGTGGAGTCTTTAGGGTTTTGCAGACACAAGATTGTATCATCAACAAACAAGGATAGTTTCAAGTCCTCTTACCCAGTTTGGATAACCTTTATTTCTTTCACTTGCCTATTTGCCCTGGCTAGGACTCCCAATACTATGTTGAATAGAAGTGGTGACAGTGGGCACCCTTGTCTTCTTCCAGTTCTTAGAAGGAATGCTTTCAAGTTTTCCCCATTCAGTATATGATGTTTGTTATGGGTTTGTCATATATGTGGTTATATAATTTTGAGGTATGTTCCTTCTATGCCTAGCTTGTTGAGGGTTTTTATCATGAAATGGAGCTGGATTTTATTGAATGTTTTTTCTGCATCTATTGAAATGATTATACAGTCTTTGTTTTTGCTTCTGTTTATGTGGTGAATCACGTTTACTGATTTGCATATGTTGAGCCATTCTTGTATCCCTGGGAGAAAACCCACATGATCATGCTGAATTATCTTTTTTATGTGCTGTAGAATTGGTTTGCTAGTATTCTGTTGAGGATTTTTGCATCTATGGTCGTAAGGGATATAAAGGATCTCAGGAATAGAAAACCAAATACCATATGTTCTCACTAATAAGTGGGAGCTCAATGATGGGTACAGACAGGCACAAAGACATATAAAGGACGTTGGAAACCAGGAAGGCAGAGGGTGGGAGGGGGAATGAGGGATAAAAACTTATCTATTGGGTACAATGAACATTATTCTGGTGATGGACACACCGAAAGCCATGACTTAACCGTTATACAATGTATCCATGTAACAAAAACATTTGTATGTCCTTCATATTTTGAAATTAAAAAAAAAAGAAACAAGAAGTCTGTAAAAAGGAATAAGAAATATTCTAAAATCAAAAGGCATTTTATGAAGTGATCAGTATAATTATTTTTTAAGAAGTGGACCTTTTGGTGACTTGATTCCTTATTTTATGCAGTAAAAGTCATCTGAATATATATAATTATTTTGTGTTTAGGGGATAAATTATACTTTAAACTCAGCTTGATATGATTTACTATAATTAATATACACAAGATAAGGGTTTTTTTATTAAATAATACAAAGAATTTTACACCAATCTAAAAACAGAACCCATCAAAAGGGGATAAACTGATTGCCCCTCATATAGCAGCACTGTTTGCTTGCAAGCAGGAAGTCCAATTTCAACCTGTCAATATGTTAGTATAAAGAACAGTATCTATATGATTATTTGAGAATTTTATTCTACTTTTTCAAATAGAAATGAGTAACAGTAGTGACAAGCAGTATGTCTCATAAACTGAATGCAAATTAAACAAAAATAAAGACACTGAGCTTATCAAAATGTTTAGTCCCAGTTCTAAGGTGTTTTGTATTCAATACATATGTTTATCTATGGAGGAAAAGGAAAAATTTATAGAATATATGTGAAGTACTATTATCAGTAATTGTTTCTAAAATTGAGTTTAGTTAGGGAGTTTATAATATTTTTAAGCTATTTGGAAAAAGAACTATGTTTATAGCTTCCAATTCTGTTGTTCAATGTTATCTAATCTCTCAAGAAAATTTTCAAGAATTCATTATTATTGAATCTGACTATAAAATTTCATATCATTAACTTTGTCTAGCCAAATGTTGGGTGTAAACAACTGAATCAATGTGTGTGGAGTAAACTGCTGAATAAATATTTTACTATGTAAATAAATGAATAAGAAAATAAAAATAAATGAAAGCCTGGCTTTTCCTGTAACCAGGAGCAGTGTCATTCAAAAGGAATGAGATATAGGGTCAGTATGTAACCTTTATAAAGATGTCCTCAGTTTTCCCGAAAAAAGAAAACCTCAGGAGTTTGCTCTTCTTTTGATACATATAAGGTTGTATTTGCCACCATGCTAGCATATATTAGCTTGAATTATAATTGTCTCCTGTCACTTTCCCTTTTTCCTCCTAAGATTGTGAATATTTTGTGAGAAGAGCCAACTCTGTGTTCCTTTATGTACCCTTATCACATAAAATAGTAGAACACATTTAGCAGATGTTCAGAAAGTTGTTTATTGAAAGAGAGAAGAGAGAAAGAGAGATAAAGATGAAAGAAACAAATAAAGGAGGTAAGGAAGGAAAGATCTAAGAAACTTATTAATGGTAATATTTTCACATATTTGCTATGAAATATGAGACAAAAGTTAAAGAATAAAAAGGACTCATATTACAAAGCAACTGCGTGTCTGTCTTGTAAGTGTTGCTACCATTTCTTCCACCTCTGTCTGTGTAACTGCAGGTTATACATATATATAACCTACATATATAACCTATATATGCAAGGATAACTGAATATTTATGGGGAGAAAAAAATTGCTAATTTGTGGCTTTGACTGGCTGAATGATGTTTTGTAATCTTGGTAACTGATCATTGCAAAACAATCATGGTATAGTGTGCTAAAATATTTGTTTGAAACTGATTGTTGTGAACTTTCTATCTGCACCTGATGAGCTTCTTATGAATTATTAAAAGGTTAAGCAGGGGGAAATTATTTAGTTAGCAAATTAATCTATAATGCATGAAATGCAAGTTTCTGCAAAGCACAACCTTTTGGCTAAAGATTTTAGGTCATCACATTCTATATTTTGATCTCCATGACATTCAGATAACTGGCTGATATGTTAAAAATTCAGTCAATGCTGAAATTGTTTGTACCTGCCTTATGCCAAACATCTAGTTTGACATTTTGGACTGAATTGTCAGAATTGATCATTTGTCTTGACGTCAGGTATATACACTGCTATACTGGAGATACACGCCTTTGCGCACACACACACGCACTCGCACAGACAACCATACATTCTTAAACAGTGACCACTTTTCTGCTCTATAATAACTTTTCTTCATTGTAGGAAATTACAAAAGTCCAGGTAATTATGACTAGAACTGGTTTATGGAATGAAATGGGCTTTTTAGATTGTAGGCAGAAAGTAATTTTTTTTAACTCCCTATTAATTTTAGTTTCTGGATTGAAATACTTGGGTGATTCCATGCTTTTTAAATTACTTTTAGAAATTACATATTCTTCCGGTTGTTGTTAGTGGCAGAAATAACTTCTTTTCAGTAAGTAAATCCCCTTCCAGTGCATCAGTAAAAATTTCAAATTGCCATCATTCTTGAAATGCTCTCTTCCCCTAAGTGCCAGCCTACCTTTGAGTGGAGCATGTGTCCTGAGGCAGAGGCGTGACTGGCTTCTATCTTGCTCTGACTCTTTCCTAGCTTGCCCTTATTTGTGACACCTACAGAATTGGGCTAGAACAATGGGCGAAAAGATTACAATTTTCATTAGCTGAATAAATTGCAATCTAGGATCTGGCTCTCCTGTGTGTCAGGTGGACAATTCGCAGCTCTTTGTTTCATGGCGAGAGGACTGCTGTGATGTGGGCCTTCCTCCCCTGAGGATGGCTGTTTAGCCCTCTCCTCAGCCCTTCTGGCGGAGTTCTTTCTATTGTGCTCCCTTTAGTTCACAGTGGTGCTTGGTGGTGGTATCTCTTATGAGGTGACTGCAGACACACTCCCTGCTGCACGGTCCACACATTGGACTCTGGCAAACACAGACTGTTGCCTATTTGTCAGCGCAAGTGCAGCTCTCACCTAGGTCAGCACTTCACTTTTGTTCCTTCCCGGACATGAGAAGGGCCAGCCATTGTAACCTGGCCTCTTGACCTCTAGAGAGTGAGTCAAATGACAGTCTCTATGGCCCCCAAATGTTAGGGTCATTTATCAAACTCCCTGAGAGATCCCCTTAAAGCTCTTCTCACCTGCGGCGAAGGGATGCCACCTCTGCATGCAGAGCACATGAAGTCTCTCAAAATAGTTCCTCTTTCTCCCAGCCTCCTAAACACCAACCTCTTTCATGAGCCATAGATGAGTGATAGCCAGATATAGCAGAAAGAACCCAATTTGGACTATACCCTTTGCAAATCTTTCAGAGGAGTTACCACAACTCCTAAAGATGTAAAGTATGTAGAATCAATTGGTTGTTCTTCTTAGACTCTAGAGTCTCTTTCAAAATGCTGAACAAAGAAGAAAAGTCACTTTTAATATCCAGTTACATAAAGAATAACACAAAGTCACTACCCGAGTAAAAATGTTATCACTTTTCACTCTTTTCTCCAAAATTGAATTCATATTCCAGAGTTGTATATCACTCATTGTCACTTAGGAGGTCAGATGCATTTCTTCAAGTTACTAAGTATTTATCCAAAATGGAAATATTTAAATAACTGAATAGTATTATTGGGTTGGGTGTCTGGGGAACAGATAACTTATTTTTCTAGTTCATAAGTGTGGACCTCATGGTCCCACATCTTGACTTGTTAAAGAGGACTTGTCTCTGATCTGAAGCTCCTGGACATTGAGCTTATCCAGTGACTGCATAGTTCTCTGAGTTGGCTCACTTGGGAAAGAAATGAGTGTTTTTAAAGTGTAGTTAGGAGAATGAAATGGAAGTGTAGACTATTTCCCTTTTCTTTTGACACAGAGCAAAATTACATTTTCTAGCCTCTTTTACAGGCAGGTATAGCCATGGGGTAAGGTGGGTAACAGAATGTGGACAATCTGTCCCATAGAAACCACCCAAATGATCTCTACTCTTATTTTTGCCATTTTCTCTAAAGGTTGATGTTCCAGGACGTATTAAATGATGGGTGTGGAAGATGACAGATCATTTTTTAGCTTTGCACAGTAGGCTCCCTTTCCTACCTGCCTTACACCTAACTTATGTGTAAGAAATAAACTTCCATTATGATAACCAAAATTTGAGCTTATTTCAATTTTATTTTTATTTCTACATACAATGTTCATGTTACCACTTCTTCTTTATTAAATGATAAATTTTTTTATAGTTGGATGTAATCCAACCCCAAATCAATAGAGATCCCCAAACAAAGAAAACCATACTTTGCCATCAGCTCACTTTTGCACTGCGTCTTAGTAACCATTGTTTCCTGGGATTCTCACAAACAAGCAGAAATATGTTATGATATATTGGCATTGTGAATTACTAATCATTAGTTAAGAGCATACTGTAACAATAGGATGTAAAAATAATTGGCCAGATAAAATAATTGAAAATGTAGGCTTATTTTTTTTTACCAAAGTAACAAAAATAAAGAGCTTAAGAGATTTATCTATGTTAAAACAAGAGGTTGCATAAAATATAATTTTGAAATAATGATTTAAAAAATTGAATGTGACACTTAAAAATATGTTCATGATAGCAAGATTTGAAGACATCAGACCAATCTCTGATGACGATTTTAAAAGTAAACTAGTTTTTGAACACTACAAAATTTTCAAAAGAAGAAAAGAGAATTTAGTTTGTTTTCATGTGGAAACTATTAGAATTTTTATTTGAATTCAAATTTAGTCCAGTAGACTGTCATTCAATTAATCGAAGGAATATTTTTGTGAAAAATCAGAGAGCTCTTGGATTAACCAAGAGATTCTGTACTATCTACTGGCTGACCAAATAATTCCCTCTCTTGGCAGGAGGTTCAATTTTTCACATACAGAGATTTAACAAGAAGTGAATTTATTTTTATCAATAATTCAAAGGTAAGGGAAATACTAACAATGTAGAATTTTTAAAATTCTTTTTATCTGACTGATAAAAAATTATAAAGATAGATACCAGGGCAAATTTTCCACCTGAGCCACAAGAGTGACCACCTGGATGGGACATACAAGATGCCTTTTACCATGTAATGCAAGAAAAAGAAAAAGTCAGATGGGGATTCTCCTGAGAAACTTTGTGGTATCCTACTTCCCTTTTTGAAGGATTTGGTATATATACATTGCCCTGTATTTCACCATGTGACATGGCCACAGCTCATTGGTGTGGGCAGCCCAGTGTACTCTGACATGTGAACAAAGAGAGTCTGTATTACCTAGTGATTGATGGAATTAATTAAATCGTCTCTCTTAGGGTCAGGGATTAAATGTTGACATAGAGATTTAACAGGCAGTGAATTAATGCATACTCGAAACAGAGAGGGGGCAGAAAAGGGAAGATGTGAAACCACATACCATACCTGTTTTGATATTTCCTAGTTCTGGTTGGCACCAGATCTTTAAATTAATCAATCTGTTTGAGATCCTCATTCACCTCTATGTATTGTACTTAGTGCCCTGCCTTTTGATGGTAGAGGAGGCCAGTTACCATAACCATTAAGGTGAATGTGACACCTTATTAAACCTTCCAATTAATCTACCTGTTTTAAGTACTACTTTATTTGCACCTGGTGCTTCTAATTGTTTAGACCAATGGATCTCGAACTTCAATGTGTATCCGAATCACCCGAAGGGTTTGTTAGAACACAGCTAGTGAGTTAGGCCTCCTCAGAGATTCTGATTCAGTAGATCTGGAGTGGAGCCAAAAAAAAGTTACATTTTTAACATGTTCCCTGGTAAAGATGATGGGGCTGATCAAGGATCACACTTTCAGCTTTATTCAATCTGCTAAATTAATTTCTACACTCCCTCTTTTGGGGTTCTAAAGTTGTCTACTCCTTTCTCCTCCTGTGTTGTCTTTGCCCTTGAGGGGTTTAAACTTTGAATACTTTGTTGTCACGTTAGTGTGGTTTGGGGAGAGTAGAAATCAAATATATATCCAGTTAGCCATGTTTCACTTGCTCTCTAATTAATTAAATTTGTTATTCCTGCTTCTCTGCTTTTTTCCTCCTGTCATTAATAACATAATTATAACACTAATAGCAACCAGTATCATTAATGGATATTTATTGAAAATCATAAAAGTCTAGTAAGTTTTTTGATAACCTCTAGGACAATGGAGAAGAGCTTATAATTTTATTCTGGAATTCATTTGTTTTCCTTCACTGTAACAATATTAAACATTTGAAAGCCAAAATTCATTGCTTTGTTTTCATTATGTTTTATACACTTTTATATTTTAATTGGAAAATCTTAATTGATTCAATGCCTTGGTTTAAAAATAAACTTCAGAAAGCCACAAGTATGTGTATTGCAAAAGACATATTTTTCTAAGGTTAAGTACTGTTTTGAGCTATTTAAAATAATCAACAATATCTATACTAACATAGTCATAAAATTTTGAGCTTTAACTCAGTATTGCCCTGAGAATTATTTTAGAACCAAACAATTCAAATATCTAAAAAGTGTATAATTCAAAGATTTTTATTATATTCAGAGTCACACAAACATCATCACAATAAATTTTAGGACATTTTCATTCCTGCAAACAGAAATCTTGTACCCATTAATGTTTACTTCACATTTCCCCCAGTACTTCCAAACTACCACTAATCTACTTTTTGTCTCTATACATTTGCATACTATGGCCATTTCATATAGTTGGAATCACACACAATGTGGTCTTTTGTGACTGTATTCCTTCATTAGCATAATATTTTCAAGGTTCATCTATGTTGTAGCATGGGTACATATTCATCATTTTTATTCATAAAAATACTATTCCATTGCATGAATATACCACATTTTACTGATCCTTCATGCTATATTGTATTTATTTTCATTCATCCTAAAGTATTTCTAATTTTCCAACTCTAATATTAATATGTGATTAATATGTGATTTATAATATCTGATTTCTCCTTTGACCCATAGGTTATTTCAGAGCATGCTGTTTAAGTTCACATATTTGTAAACTTCCCAAATTTCTAGCTGACTTCTCTTTTTTATTCTGACATTGCTCTGAAACATAAACTGTTCCATCCTCTGATCCAATTAAATTTTGACCTCATTTCATGAATAATTTTTGAGCCCATTCTTTGGGGATTTTTTTCTGATCACAGAAGGTAATTCTTAGCCATCTCATTCACTGGTAAAGGTTCTCTCTGGTAAACTAGCTGGCCTATAGTTTGGCTTATTGCTTTCATGGGGCTACCAACTTCCTCTTATTATTTACCACCTAAATCTTCATTTTATTGCAGAGCACTGTTAGGCTTGAACTTTCTCATGCTCTCTGTTCCAAATAACGCCAGTTCCTTTGGGGTGAGTTTCAATTCATTCTGTTCCTACATCTTTCTCCTAGGCAAAATTGCTGATTCATTGCTCCAGAGTTATGGGCAAGACAGTGGCCAGATTCTCTTGCAGTGACATCCCTGCTTCACAATGAGCAGAGTGCTGAGCAGGTATCCTCTGGTGTTCCTAGGTTGCCTACCTATCCTCTGTGGAGCCTTTGTATTATGAGAAAGTTGGATTAAGAGGTATCAAGGTCCCAATTCAATTTTCTTGGCCTTTGATGTCTGGGGTACAGCCTGTGCCTTTTGGATGGGTGCCAGGTGGAAGAATGGAGTCTGAGATATGTTGAGCCAACTCACCTGGAATTTAGCCTCTGAAACACAGAACTCAAGTAGATGATAAACAATGGCAACCTGCTCCTCCTGATGAGATAAAGTAGCCATTAACGAGGAGCTGGGAAGAGAAGCAGCCCTGTCTTCTTGTCCACACCTGCCTCTAGTGAAGGTTCGGTCATGCTGAGCTGGGGGGCAGAGGGAGGAGGCTGTAACTCAAGTCTGACACACTGGCTGTTCTCGCTGAGATTTAGTAAATTTCCATGATTAAATGTTTCTTCATTTGCTCTGTTTCCTTGTGAAAATTTTCAGGAACTTTGAATGGTTTTATTTGATTTTTAAGCAATTTTCACCAGCTAATGTTTTTCCATTAGGCACAGGTTAAATTCCCTTTTTTGATTTATTTAACATAATAATATACTTTCTACTTCTAGTTGAGCAGTGATATTGAAAGACTTTTTTTTAGGGCAGGTAACAAATTCAGCTATCTGTGGAAGGCAAATTTGTATGAAAAATTATTTTCTAGTATTATTTCCAAAAATATATACTTTTTGATGATTTAGACTATTTTTTAGTTTAACAACCCTATTCTATGAAAGGCTTTTAGAGACACATCAAAGTATTTTTTACATATCACATCATTCTAATTTTGGAGAAGAGAAGCTACATTTTCTGGCAGTAAATTATAAAAAAATATAGCTCAGGAGTTTCTAGGATAAATGTTTATTGCTTCATTTCTTTTTCTATAAAATGGAGATAATTGTTCAGTGTTGTCTTGAGGATTAAGTTGATATATACCACATGCTTAAAAAGAGTACCTGGCACATAGTATCCACTCAGGAAATATTCAGTTGTTGGTGTGATTACTGTTGTTATTATTCTTGTGAGCTAAAAGAACTTGACGGTAAAACACAGGTTTAACAATAAAACATTTTTGTCAGACTGGATGTTGATTTTAAAATATAAGGAGAGTTTCATTTTCTTTTCACTCTAAACATTAATAAGTTTCCTGAGAGAGTAGAAATATAAAATTAGCATTGGCTTATATTCAACTCTTCACAAAGAACAGTTTTTGATACACTCACCCTCTGATTTAAAAGCTCACTTAAATTCAAAGGAATGCAGTCATTTCTTTGATTCCAGTTCACATCATGAAGCCATCTTTCGAGAACTGCCATTGCTTAGCTTTTCGGAGATGAATAGAGCTTCTTTTTGAATGCCACTTCTTGCATGTTTCTAATCTATGTTCCATACTGATCTCTTTGAGATTAAACAATCTTAAATCAAAGCTTTAATTGTTTGATCTTATAGAATGGGCTGTAATTATTTAAGAATCACAGTCTTCTTTTGTACTCAGCATCTGGTATAAATTTTCAGAAAAAGAACTCATGAATATGAAAGGACAACACAAACATCAAATATGATAATAAATTTGGCTTATACACAACTTTGATTTTGAATTCCTAAAAGTTTAATTTGTACAGGGTAGAGTATTGGTATTTTGTTTCAAATAATAACTAAATATGAGATCAAGATAATTGGCTTAAATTGTGAACACCATAATATTGAAATTATTGTTTACAAATGGGAAACAAATTGAAATATTATTTTTCTTCAGGTATGTTAGTGGGATGTTGGAAAAGAAATCTTCCACTATAATAGAATGTAACAATAATCATCCACTTAAATCATTCTGATTTGTTTTTATTGCTTCATAATCCAGTGTAAACATTCTTTCTGACCCTATTATTCAAAATTATTTATTTATTTATTACTTTTCTTTCCCATGAATTCAATATTTCATTCCTCCTCCCACTCTATTCTCTAATCTACACCATTCTTGTTGAGCACAGGAATGTTTGAGTGCAAAATAGTTCCTTCAACACTGTTCTCTGTTTTTATTTTCCGTATCTCCCGCCCCACCACCCATGGAATGAGTTTTTCATTATCCTTTTAAGAAGGTGCCATTTTTTTCAATCCCTCTTTATTTACAATCTGACTCTTTACCTAGTCATTTCTTTTCCTTATAAAATAGAAACATGACTTTTCCTAGTGGATTAATGTGTCCCTTCACATAAGCATTCTGATTTTTAGGTAGTAGTTTAATTTTAGATGGCAGTTATTCCTTATTTCATTATGCACTTATTTCTTTATTTTTAAAGAAAAAAGAATACAAATTGAATTAAAAATTTTAGTCTAAAAGAAAAACTGCTTATGTGCTAGGTTTTAATATTTCTGAAAAATTATTTTTAATCTAACTTTTGTAATTCCTTATTTTATCGTATGCCAGTTCACTAGCTTGTGAACCAGTTGTTATTGGTCTGGAGGTTAAGGAGCTTACGACAAATGTAAATGAATGATTTCACTATTTTTTTAGAAAGACATTTTTTATGAAAGAAATAGTGTGTTTATTGCCATTCTAGAATAATCTCTCTCTCGCCTCACAGACTGGTAATAGTCTGTAGACTGACAATACCCCCCCGACCCTGTTTGAGTAGAATTGCCATAGAGAATTTTAATAGTCCTTTTAAAATCATGTTCCTGAGAAGAAAACAGAACATATGAAATATTTGTTAAGGGTATATTTACCCTTAATTTAAGCAAAAGTCAAATGTAAAATTCGATTTGTATCTTACAAAAAAAATGTCAAAGGGTCTCTTTGAACGATGACATATCACTAAGCTTTTTATACATTTCATGAAGCTCAACTAACAGGAATCACTGCAGATTGAAATTCTTGTAGACCAGCTACCCTGGGAAACAGAGCCTGTGGTAAAACAGACATGCTAGAGTTTTAGTGCGAGTTACAGTCCCAAGTCAGCAAGAGTGAGGGGGAAAAGGGAAAACGAGCTAGCAAAGAATAGAAAGACAATACAAGGTGGTGTGTTCCTAAGCTGGCCAGAGCATTACAGGAAAATGCAGCTGCTTCCTCAAGCATATGTGGCTTCTTTTAGGCAGCTCACATGGAACCACCATGCCTTGGAACAGTCCATCAAGGGGAGGAAGAAAGAGAAATGTATCTGTCAGTTCCTTCCCATCTTCGTGTTTCATCTCAACTGGCGTTAATCTTACACCACAACTACTTTTGCAGTTGGTATTACCTGGTACCTTTGGGCACATATTGCAGAAGCCAGACTTCATGCCTCAAGTATTTTGTATGTTCTGTTTAGGCCTCAGTTTATTTTCGAAAAACAAGTATAAACATGTAAGCATTTTTTATAATTCATAATTGGATTATGAAATAGATTTTAGATTGTCTCTCTATAACTAAAGAGAGTAATTCACACCACTATCTTCTTGAAAATTTTAATACACTATTTGAAGCAGGAATGAAATGTTTATTGAAATAAGTTGTCTCATGTGAATCATACACAAATAAAGACATAGTTAAAAAGAAAAAAAGCCATTAGATTGTCTGAGTTCAGTGTGGTTAGACTTCCTGCAGATGCCCAGCCCGATGTGGGAGGGCTGAGTGACAGCATGATAGGAGATAAACAACAGGGACCGTGGCCAGTAGGTCTCCAATGAAGAAGCAGCCAAGGCCCAGGAAGCAGATGGGTTGAGTAGACCTGGAATGGCTTATAAACTCAGTCTGATACAGAAATTAAATAATTACAGATGTAGCAATTCAGGAATTTTTACCTAAATCCTAGCTCTCTAATCTCAATTTTCAAACTTAAATGCCATACGGAAGCAAGTATCTAAAAGAGTGAACTCAGGAAACCAAAACCTAGTGTTAGCACTTTATAACTCATTGTTTATGTTTTTCTTCTGCCAAAAGAAATTCAAACAATCACTAAGTGAGCAAATGCCTGATACACTTCAAGCATCTTGCTCATTTATGTCAGATGCGATGTTGGATTCCACTAAAATCACGATAAATAACATCAAGTTGAACTCAAGAAGCTCAGCATTTTGAAAATAAAAGACACCTAAGCAATCTAGTTCCAAGCAATATCATAAGCCAAATAAAAATATATATATCATTTTGGTTAGTGGTGTCAAAAAGGAGAGGATATCTAGTTCTCAAAGAGGAGAAAATGTCTAACATTACTCAAAAAGGATAGTTATAAATTTTCTTGTTGAAAAGTATGACAAAATGACAAAATATTCCAGATTGATTTAAGTTCTAGCCTCAATTTTGTTACTTTTTAGTTCTAGGGCCTCAGGGAATGACTTTCTCTCTTGAGAATTTGTGCTTTTATCTATAAAATAAAAGGATTGGCTTAGAGCATATCTAAGTCAATCTAGCCCTAAAATTCTAAATTTCTTTGTGTTGTAGGAACACCTGTACTTCTGTGTAACCTAAGATCTTGAATTGCACCTACTGAACCATAGCTCACATTTATATTTCCCCATTTACTTTATTTTTAAATATATGACAACTTTTAAAAAGAAAATTTTTTTTCCTTCCTTCCCTTTTTAATGTTGCAACTCATCACTTTTTACCATTACTGTTCTTTGACATGGAGCTTTAATACTAAATCAGCTTTTCTGCCTCGAAGCAAGGGATTTAGCATTTGCTTACCTGGCTTTTGATTGGTGTCTAGATGATTTCCTAATTCTTTTCAAATAAACTGTGCTCTCCTGTATAACCTTGTTAGGTTTTCTTACATATGATCTTTTACTCTTTTGTTTTTCGTTATTCTTCAAATTCTATTTTCAGATATTGCACAGCTCTTCAGAAAATAGAATTTACTTTCCCTTTGAGAAGTTGCTGCCTTGGTGATGATTTAGCTGCACATTGGATTAGTGGTTGTTACAAACGATGTTAAGATTGAGTAGCATCTATATAGGGTGTGATACCTTGCAGTAGTTTCCTGACAATTTGATTTTTTTTATTGTTTCTTGAAGCTGAGAGAGCTGGTTTTCAAATAGAGCTATATTTGACACCTATGATGGGAAGCCAACACAAAATTGCCACATATGACATTTAATTATAAGGTCTTTATATATAGCTAGTCTGGCATATGTACTTCCATATCTCAAGCAATGTTGAGCATCTGTGATCCATAAATGGAGTGCTGCTGAAGATCCCAAAGTCTCTCTAGGAATGAAGTGTTTGACAAGTGAAGTGGGAGAACTTTTTCTTAGATTATATTTGGTGAATTATTTCATAAAACTCACTTAGTGATTGGTTGAATTCCTCTTGGCAGGAAAAAACAAATACTGATTTTTTAAAGTGCTAACTTTAGGTTCTAGTTCCTTGCGCTTACTCTCTTGGAAGCAATTTGCTTCTGTCTGGCAATCAAGTTTGAAAAGTAGGAGTAGAGATCTAGGATTTAGATAAAAATTCCTGGTGCTATTTCCTGCAATGTATCTAGGACAAGGGCAATAGGGTTATCTACCTCATCACATTAGATACCTAGTTGCTGGAGTTAGGTATTGCCAGATGCAACATATTGCCTAGTGTATAGTAGGTTTTTACAAATATTGATGAAACTTTTGTAGGGGAGGCAAAATTCCATCTCCGTACTCTTATGGTTCCAGATGAGCCCCAAAATTAAATCGACATAAAACAGATTAACAAGAGAAAAGTGTTCGAATTTACTTAATACAAGTTTTACATGGCATGGGAGCTCTCACAAGGAAGCAATTAGAGTCAATTAGACAAAGAGTAGTAATTGTGAAAATGTGATAAAGCAAAGGGGCATGAGCCAGGGTAATTAATTGGGTAGAGAAGGAGCAAGGAAGATAAGGGTTAGTGTTACAAGGTTTGTTTATATGCATTTTCCTTGGCTTTAACATCACATCTTTAATAAGAAGAATGCTGTTGTCCTTCTAGGATAGGTAGAACATCCTTTTATAAAATCTTTTTTTATTTCAGCATATTATAGGGGTGCAAATGTTTAGGTTACATATACTGCCTTTGCCCCACCTGAATCAGAGAGCTTCAAGCATGTCCATCCCCAGGAAATGCAAATCAAAACGTCAAAGAGACATCTTTTACATCAGACTTCCTCTCTTGCTTTTAAGAAACAGCGTGAAGTTCAGTGATCTTCCTATACCTGCTGTTTTTCAAGTGCCT
>CAUYRT010042017.1:0-62750 GCA_963574885.1 Lepilemur ruficaudatus
AAAATTAGCCGGGCATGGTGGCGCATGCCTGTAGTCCCAGCTACTCGGGAGGCTGAGGCAGAAGGATTGCTTGAGCCCAAGAGTTTGAGGTTGCTGTGAGCTTGGCTGATGCCACGGCACTCTACAGCCCAGGCAACAGAGTCAGACTCTGTCTCAAAAAAAAAAAAAAATCAGTTGACTATATTTCTGTGGGTCCATTTGGACTCTCTATTCTGTTCATTGTTCTCTCTATTTTTTCACCAATACCACACTGTATTTATTACTAGAACTTTAAACAGAACTCTAGAAGAAATGGGTCTGATTGACATATACAGAACATTCTACTTAAAAACCACTGAATATACATTTTTCTCATCAGCTTATGAGACATTCTCTAAGATTGACCATATCCTAGGCCACAAAGCATGTCTCAACAACATTAAAAAAATACAAATTATACCATGCATCTTCTTATACCACAGTGGAATAAAATTAGAAATCAACTCCACCAGAAACTCTCATCTCTACACAAAGTCATGGAAACTAAACAAACTTCTGCTAAATGATTATTGCGTTAAGGAAGAAATTAAGATGGAAATCAAAAGATTCTTTGAACTAAATAATAAAGGAGACACAAGTTGTCAAAATCTGTGGGACACAGCTACAGCAGTCCTGAAAGGAAAATTTATATTCATAAATGCCTACATCCAAAAGACAGAAAGATCACAAATCAACAATCTAATGAATCATCTCAAAGAACTAGAAAAGGATGAGCAAACTGATCCAAACCCAGCAGAAGAAAAGAAATAACAAAGATCGGAGCAGAATTAAATGCAATTGATAACAAAAAAACTATACAGAAGATTAATAAGACAAAAAGTTGGTTCTTTGAAAAAATAAACAAAATTGAAATGTCTCTTGCTAGACTAATGAGAAGCAGAAAGGAAAGGACTCTAGTAAGCTCCATCAGGAATGAAAAAGGAGAAATTACAAATGATAGCACAGAAATATAAAATATCATCTATGAATACAATAAAAATCTTTATACACATAAACTTGAAAATGTGGAGGAAATGGACAAATTCTTAGAAACACACAGAGCCTCCCTAGGCTCTATCAGGAAGAAACAGAATTTCTGAACAAACCAATATTAAGTACCGAAATTAAAGCAGCAATAAAAAACCTTCCTGAAAAAAAAGTCCCAGCCATGTGGTTTCACATCCAAATTTTACCAGGCCTACAATGAAGAATTGGTGCGTATCTTGCAGAAATTATTCCACAAGAAAGAAGGACTACTCCCCAACACGTTTTATGAAGCCAACATCACCCTGATAACAAAACCAGGAAAGGACACAACAAAAAAAGAAAATTATAGACCAATATCCCTTATGAATATAGATGCAAAACTTCTCCACAAAATCCTAGCAAACCAAAGTCAGGTGCCTATCAAAAAAATAATCCATCATGACCAACTGGGCTTCATCCCAGAGATGCAGGAACGATTCAACATACATAAATCTATAAATGTAACTCACCACATAAATAAAAGTAAAAACAAAGACAATATGATCCTCTCAATAGATGCAGAAGAAGTATTCAACAAAATTCAGCACCCTTTTATGATAAGAATGCTTAACAAAATAGCCATGGATGGGACTTGCCTAAAACTGATAAAAGCCATATATGACAATCCCATAGCCAACATCATACTGAAGGCAGAAAAATTGAAAGCATTCCCACATAAAATTGGAACCAGACAATCTTGCCTTGTATCACTACTTCTGTTCAACATAGTGCTGAAAGTCCTAGCCAGAGCAATCAGACAAGAAAAGGAAATCAAGGGCATCCAAATGGTGGCAGAAGAGTTCAAACTATCACTCTTTACTGACAATATGATCTTATATCTAGAAAGCCCCAAAGATTCTGCCATGAGACTACTGGAATTGATAAACAAATACAGCAAAATCTCAGGTTACAAAATCAATGTACACAAATCAGTAGCATTCCTATATGCCAACAACAATCAAACTGAGAACCAAATCAAATACTCAATACCCTTCATGACAGCAACAAAGAAAATGAAATACCCAGGAATATATTTAAGGAAGTGAAAGACCTCTACAGGGAGAACTACAAAACACTGAGGAAGGAAATAGCAGAGGACGTAAGCATATAGAAAACGATACCATGCACATGGGTTGGCAGAATCAACATTGTTAAAATGTCTATACTACCCAATGCAATACAGATTCAATGCAATACCTGGATAAACTGTTATAGACATTGGCCTAGAGAAAGAATTTATGAAGAAGATCCCAAAGGCAATCACAGCAACAACAAAAATAAATAAATGGGACCCTGATTAAACGAAAAAGCTTCTGCACAGCCAAGGAAACTATCATGAGTGCAAGCAGACAACCTACAGAATGGGAGAAAGTATTCTCATGCTACACATCCAATAAAGAGCTGATAACTAGACTGTATATAGAACTCAGGAAAATCAGCAAGGAAAAAATCAAACAACCCTATCAAAAAGTGAGCGAAGGACATGAACAGAAACTTTTCAAAAGAAGACAGACTAACGGCCAACAAACATCTGAAAAAATGCTCAACATCTCTAATCATCAGGGAAATGCATATCAAAACCACAATGAGATACCACTTAACTCCAGTGAGAATGGCTTTTATCAAAAAGTCCCAAAACAATAAATGTTGGAGTGGATGTGGAGAGATAGGAACACTCATACACTGCTGGTGGGACTGCAGACTAGTACAACCTCTGTGGAAAGTAATATAGAGATACCTCAAAGAGCTACAAGTAGAACTACCATTTGATCCAGCAATCCCATTCCTAGGCATCTACCCAAAGGAAAAAAAGACATTCTATAAAAAATACATCTGCACTATAATGTTTATAGCAGCACAATTCACAATTGCAAAGATGTGGAAACAACCCAAGTGCCTATCAGTACATGAATGGATTAATAAAATGTGGTGTATGTATACCATGGAGTACTACTCAGCCACAAAAAACAATGGTGATCTATCATCTCCTGTATTATCCTGGATAGAGCTGGAGCCCATTCTACTAAGTAATGTATCCCAAGAATGAAAAAACAAGTACCACATGTACTCGCCATCAAATCGGTATTAACTGATCAACACTTAAGTGCACATATAGTCATAACATTTATCAGGTGTCAGGCAGGTGGGGGGCGAGGAAGGGATGGGTATATTCACATCTAATGGGTGCGGTGCACTCCATCTAGGGGATGGACATGCTTGAAGTTCTGACTCAGGACAAAGGCAATATATGTAACCTAAACATTTGTACCCCCGTAATATGCTGAAATAAAAAAAATAAGTCTTGAAGTCAAGTAGAGTCAATCCCCTGACTTTGTTCTTCTCCTTCAATATTGAGTTGTCTAGTCCAGTCTTTTGCCTTTCCATAGAAACTTTAGGATCAATTTGCCAATATCCACAAATTAACTTTCTAAGATTTTAATTGATATCAGCCTTTATTTTTAATTTCCTTTGATACTATTTTAGCATTATTATTTCAATTTTAAAGCTCTATATAATGTACACATTCTAAAATTAGAACTGCATCTGTCTGAGGAACAGTTAGCTAGCTCTTCTTTAGATCAATTTGTTACCCTGAATTTCAAGAGGGTTCATTCTAAAGGACAAGTGCCAGCAGCCTTTGAAACTTTCACCAATCCACCAACTTTTGTATGCTCTGGGAAGTTACAGTACTGCAAGGCATTGTGGTATAGCTCCCATGAGGACTTTCAAAGTGTGATTTTTTTTCTGTAAAGCCCATATAGTAATTTATTCTATTCATGCAATGCCAGTAGCATGTATTGGTGTGATGGCACTTTAAAATTGCCATAATCATATGTTCACACACACGCATACTTCTCCAACCTTACCATGGGCATGTGGGAGTTTGTTTTTAATGCTTGGATTTAGACATAGAACGATTATCATAATTACGATGATAATGATGAAGACCATGGCAACAAAGACTATGGTGATGATAAGGAATACAATCCCAATAAAGAAGATGGGACTAGTCACAACTTTATACCTTATTTGTCTATAGTGACATTTCCTTTATCAGAGATTTAGTAATATTTTGTGTAATTTTAAAATTTTCTCTAGTCACTGTTGTATATGTCTGTTGTTTCCAAAGTTCCTAAGGACAAGAATTATGTTTTTTATTTCTGGATGCTTCATTTTCATTTGTTCATGTATTCAGCAGATATTTATTGAATGTCTACTATGTCCACATATTGTACAAAGCCCTAGCACTGAGTTAGGTATGCACTAAGTGCACGGCAAATTTTTTTAATGAATAAGAGACCCCACACTGTAGATATGTAACATAAGCAATTTGACAGGCAAATATATGATTTATTCTTTTCTACCTCCATAATACCTAGTAGAGGGTATACAATGGATATTGAATAAATATATATTGAGTAATTAATAACAAATAAAATATAATACTAATGCAAGACGATAATAGTAGGGAAACTGCAACTGGCAGGGAAATACATGAGAACTCTCTTATTTTATTCTCAATTTTTCTATAAAGTTAAAGCTGCTCTAAAATATAAAATCTATTACTTTTAAAAAGTTATAAAAAATGAAATATAAAATTTGGGGTCTTATTTTTTGTACAACATTTGGCTCTACTGACAATCACCATACAAGACCTATTTCTAAATTACAGTTCAGCAAACTTTAAACAGCAAAATCCTATTAACCCAATCCTGGATCCCAATTTTCTAAATCAAGTTTTGTCTAGTCACATTCATATTATGCACCACAGATTCTAAACTAATGATTGTCTAAAGCAATGAATGCTCATAAATGTCCATAACCTTGTTGGTCTTGTTAATCACTAAAACCTGGAACAGTGCCTGGCAGAGAATAGGTACCTAGTATCTGTTTGCTGCAGAATGAATAAGTGAATTTAGCAAAAGCAAAATTATGACAGAGTTCACCAGGATGCCATAAAATTCACAGTGAATAAAAAAATACATCTTTTGATTTTAAAAAATCAGCACCATTTGAAAGAAAAATTCAGTGAGAAACTATCTTAAACACAAGAGGTCACTGAGATTTTTATTGTTTCATGTTTTCTGAATTCATAAGAATCTAAAATTTTTTAAAAAATGCAAAAAAACACTAGATTATTTATCTTCATTTTGAATCCATCTCCCATTTCAATTTATTTTGGCTTCATACACCATTAAGACCCTAGAGATAATCTTGCATTACAGCAAAATTTGGTGGATAAACTACTTAATAACCCCAAAGGGCATCCCCACCTACCATCTTCATGGTATGGTGCTTTCCAGTTTCTTACACATTATCTTCTCTGAATCTAAAAAGAGGGTAAAATTCATGAGGGAGACAGATGTGGAAATAAAAGTCTCCTCTGAGGTCAAAAATCTAGAAACCTCATTATATGTTTTTCTTACTATATTATGCATATGAAGTTCTATTTATCACCTGCCTTCTCCCTCTCACTCACACTACAGAGCACCAGGCAGCATTAACCTCTGAGCAGTAGGTCCAAACGGCTCCTTAAAGATTTCTTAGGGGTCTCAAAACATAAGCCACAAGACAATTAAATTAGTGGATCCATTACAAACAATGCCCTATCTTCAGGAGAAGCCCAGCTAACCGAGGAGCTATGGAGTAAGTCTAAACCAATGTTTAGAACTTTTCTGCCATTTCATTGCTTTTCTAGGCCTTAACAATTCTTGGACTGACTCAAAACTGATCTTCTTCAGCACTTAGAGGCCAAAGGGAGATTCCAGCTAATAAGTACATGATTCACCAAATGCTGGGATCCTCCATTGGTTGGAGAATTACAAAATTAGGAAACATCAATAGTTTTATGCAAAACAGTAAGGACAGAAAGCAAAAATTAGAAAAGAAATCAAAATAAGAGACTTATTTTCAGCTAAGTTATATGTGAATAATGTAGGCTCAATCAAAATGTATTTAAATGGATGCAGACACAATGAAAAGAGATAGAAAACGTTTAGAGAGATCATCACTGTGGCCATTAGGTAATTGGTATTCCAATGAATATCCCTGGACAGGTATCTGGACATCTCATTTCCTTTACTAAGCTATGTTATCAAAAATTCTTAAGCACAGTGTAAATTAGTACTTGTTGAATAAAATTAATCAAATGGAATAGAGTTGAATTGCCTAAGCCAACACACTTGGAGATTTATCAGCAGAGGTACTTAACCTTGGTTCACATTAGAATCACCTGGGGAACACTTCAAGTACCAATTCCAAATCCCCATCCTTAGATATTCTGATTTGTTGATCTGGAAATCCTTAAGGTCTACCTTAAGTTCCTCATTTACTGAGTTCCTAATTTACTGGTAAGCAGTCTTCATTATGAATGGTTGCTGAATTCAGAGAAGCTCTGGAATGCCTAGGGATGTTGGACACATTTCTGGACTGAGTAGTCATTGTTAGGAGAGAGTCGATCAATTCATACATTGCACAACTTCAAACAGGGCAAGAGGTATAAAGAATCTAGTGTGTCTGTGTTGCGGACAGGTCACCATTTATGTGAGCTGGCACAAGAATGCTAGCATGTCTGTGGAAGTCCGTTTTTAGATGGGTGTTTGTTTTCTGGATGCCTGCGAGATGTGTGTTTGGGTTGTGTGTTTGAGGTGCGGGTGATATGAAGTGCCTGAAAGTGGATCTTGTAAAGGAACTTGAGAGGATGTCTGAGGGTTAATGCCAATTTAAAATGGTATGACATTAATATATGGAGGTGGCCACTCTAAATTTTCACATGTCTTTTAAAAATGCAAATACAGGGAAAGGTTTGAACTAAATTCATTGCATATGACAAAGAATTCATAGGACTTGAAGACTGGGGAATGACTAAATGAGAAGGGAAGAAAACAGTGAGTTCACAGAGAGGCTAGGGGAGAATGGGTAGGTAAGGAGGCTCCTTTGAATGGTGTTCCCACTCTGTGCCTGGACACAAAGACTGTTGAGGATTCTAAATAAAAGGCATTTTGGAAATACCTTCCCTACCTCCCTTAACTTTGGGGTTTAAAAAGTAAATGGATCTTGGCCAGAAACAGAGGCAGAGGCCTCCCCGCTGTGTGCTGCCTCTCCACCCCCACTCCTACCCCCAGGAACAGTGGCATATGTTCTGTCTACAGGCACAGATTGGGGAATGTCGAATAAAGCAGAGGTTCCCAACCTTTTTGGCACCAGGGACCAACTTCATGGAAGACAATTTTTCCACGGATGGGGGTGGGAGGGATGGTTTGGGGATGATTCAAGCTCATTATATATATTGTGCAGTCAAACCTCTCTACTAATTATAATCTGTATTTGCAGCCACTCCCCAACACTAGCATCACCCCCACAGCTCCAACTCAGATCATCAGGCATTAGATTCTCAGTTTACAGTAGGGTTGGTGCTCCTATGAGAATCTAATGCCACCATTGACCTGACAGGAGGCGGAGCTTATGTGGTGATGCAAGTGATGGGGAGCAGCTGTAAATACAGCTGAAGCGTCGCCGGCTTGCCTACTGCTCACCTCCCGCTATATGGCCCGGTTCTTAATGGGCCAAGAACCAGTACTAGTCCCTGGCCCAGGGGTTGGGGGGCCATAGAGGTAAAGGATGAGAGGAGAGATGCCCACCAGTGATGAGAAGGTCCTGGGTCAAGGATCTATTCTCAGCTAGATATGAAGCTCCTCAGATGTCAATCTCCTTGGAGAAGAAACCAGTAGATTGGTCCTGACTAAACCCCTCCTTGTTCAGAGATGGCGCAGAGCCACACAGGGGGTGCTTAAACAGTGTCCTTCAGCCTCCGCTGCTTTGGGTAAGGAATCATGGACAAACCAGGCCACCAGAGGAAAGTTTCAGATAGAACACCGGGGAATGTTCCCCATGAGGGAGGGATCGTTTTCATGCAAAGGAGATGAGCTCTAAGACTGAGGCCGCCCATTTCAGAGTTTCACACACAGCCAAATCCAACTGTCTCCGCTGGCCGGCGTCAGCACCGACTGCCAGACCAGCATGGCAGATCCTGCTTCACATTACACTGTGGTGTTTAGTGACCATAATCATAAGAGCTGACATGGTTAAGTCCTTCGTAGCCTTCAGAATGCATTCATGTCCAATATCTCTTAAAACAATAACACTGACAAGCATTGCTATTATTCCCATGTAATAAACACAGAAGGTGTTTCTGCCAAGGCGCAGAAAGGTAAAGCAACTTTGCTAAGTATTAAAAGGTGGAGCCAGAACTTATCCTGGGTCTTCTGACTCCAACTCCCAGGCTCTTTGCATAACAAGGCTAAGCATGATATTAATACATACCAAGCACCCAGAAATTAGCCCACATCTGGTATTCAGATAAATGCTCATCCAAGGGCAGAAGTGGCCTCCTAGGGAGAATCCACGCTGCTTCCCTAGGCTGACATCTTCACCTCCTGGTCACCAAGTAAAACACAGAATCCAGCATGGATGGAGCGGGGTGAGGGGAATATCACTGAATAGTGATCCTGAGCACAGGTTTTAGAGTCAGATGTGCATGAGTTTCAAATGTATCAGCTGCATTTCTTTGAACAATTCATTTCACTTCTCTAAGCCTCAAAATTTTTATCTAGAACATAGAAACATGCTTTACAGAGCTTGAGAATCTAATCCAATCATGTATGTAAAGCTCTGAGCAGGCTGGATGCCTGGGGCATAGTAAGTATCCAAATGTTAGCTCTGTTTTATGGTATGCACACATCCCCAAAGACAACCATAGATGCCATTAGCTGATGAACCACCATTAGCTGCTTCTGTTGCAGATAACAAATGTCCCTGGGGTAACTTGTTCATTAACCCGTCTCTATTGTCTCAGCCAGAATAAACTTAAAAAGGAACACTAAAGCAGAGGTACGGAGTGGAAAAGGCACTGGATTAGCAGCAGAGAGAGCTTCGATTTCATTTTTAGCCCCGCTACTAATATGCTGTGAGACCCTGAACAAGTCAGTCCCCTTACTGTCATTTTTGACATTTGCACAACACGGGGGTCAGAGACATCCGACATCCAAGGCCCTGTTCAGGACCCTGTGTTCCTCCACAAAGAAGACGCAGAAGGCAAACAGTCGGCAAAATGGTGCTGAACCCCCTACTGGCTCGAGCAGCGCGAACTCTCGCCTCAAATGGCTGGCCTGAGAGTCACAGCCACTTGGAAAAATTCTCTTTTCCTTTAAATGAGACTTTTGCACCTAGGCCAGGACTCAGAGGTCCCCACTGAAAGCTGCCCCGAGTCATTCGCTAACCAAGGGGAAGGCACCCCGGCACCCCGAGCCAGCGAGGAGACGAGTCTGGGAAGCTGTATTTCATCGCCACCAACTGAAAAACCCTCCATACACCGGGCCTCGCGCCCAGCCACCCCAAACCTCGGGGCGGGCCACCCCTCGTCCAGAGGCACCGTCCTCACAGTTAAATCAGCAACTGCCCTGAAAAGCAAAATGTCCTTGGTCTACGTTCTCTCCAAAACTCAGCACCCTCGAACACCACTACCAAATGCCCAAAACCTTGGCTCCCCTGCTCCAGCGTCTCTATCCTGAAACCGACTCTGCAATCGGCCTGTCTTGCCTGCCAACAATTTCAACTCTGCTAACACTGTTTATTGTATCTTGCGGCTGCTATGGATACATTTACTTTGCTTCAGCCTTCTTTGGTTATTAGCGCTCTTCATTCTTCCCTCCATAACGTAAATCCAGACCCCCACCCTCAAAACGTGGGATCTGATTTCTGGAGTCTGTGGCTCCCCATTCCTTTCCCTTCCTTGCCTGACCTGAAACCCACTTCTGTCTCACTTTCAAAACTTTTCCTGAGACTCCAAGAGAAGTATACTCGGAGCTTTCGTTTTCGAAAAAGCAAAAAAAAATGAAGAAAAAAAGACCCACATAACTTACTTTCATCCAGGGGTGCACAGTTTTGGAAAGAAGCAAACAGAGCTATAATCCACTGCGTTCCCCCAACCCAAAAAGAAGAATTTGTAGTGAAACGCTTCTTTTTCCAGTTTGCCGGTGAAGGAGCCCGGTGGTAGGCATACATCCACAGGCTGATGCAAGATGCCTTTGAGAGAAACCTCACATTCTGAGGATTCCTGGGAGAGCGCCAGGGATCCCAGCATCCAATATATTGCACATTTGGTTTCAATTAGGAAGGGGGTTGGGGAGGGAAGAAGGAAAGTCACCAATCAGAGCTGTTTTCTGTTTAGAGACTATTTCTTTTGACCCAAGGGACTACGGGCAAAGCTATAATTTACAGCAAAACCCATTCATAGAAGAAAAAAAAATATGTATAACCATAGGACAGACTTAAAGACATAGTTCCCTTCCGCCTTATCCCCACCGGCATGCACCCCCACCCACTCCCCCTCCATCTGAGACTCGGTCCCCATCCTGCGATTCCCCCACCTCATTTTTCTTACTTGGCTGAAGCTATAAGCACAACTTAAAGTTTGGAGTTTCTTCCAATTGAAGCTTCCAGGACAGTTGGGTCACACACATGGAGTTGATCTTTAGTATTTTGGCCACGAAAGCCCAGAGCTGAGCCCTCCCCCCAAAGATTTGATTTAATCCCTTCCCTCGCCAAAAAACTGGACAGTTCCAGAGTCCAGGATTCCTATTTTCTTTTCCACTCAACTCCCAATTGGCTGCTGCCTCCAAGGGTCTGTCCCGGATTCATGCTGCTAAATGAAAACACAAGCATTTACAAGGACTTTCTAAATTATTTTGTAAACTTTTTTTTTTCCTTCTTTTTTTTTTTCCTCCCCCTTTCTGTGGCTACAGCCAAAGATCATGTGAAAGGGGCAAGTAGGCAACAGGGGAGGAAGCCTTGTTGGGCTCTCCAAAGGATAACTAATAATGCTCTCCCTCCATCGGCGCTCTAGCCTTAACCCTTCAGAGCCTGGGTCATCCTGACCAAGCACGGGCTGGGCTGCCTGGAGGGCCTGGTTCGCTGTGCATGTGGAGGATGCAGGGCAGTCAGGGACTCGCGGGGCGGGAGATCCGTGAGGAAGGTAGATGGCAAAGGGGAGGGTAAGATGACTCAGCCCACCTTCTCGTAAGGAGACCTCTTTCCTCCAGCTCTTGAGCTGTCACTGACTCTCTTCTGCTTGTCGTTAATCTGGGATTGCACAGCCTCCAAGATGAGCAAAAGAGGTGAGCAAACAGGAAAGGGAAGCTGGAAAAGGGATCGTGGAGGGACATGCCCATAGCAAGTTTGGAGCAGGAGAAGCTTCATAAGGGTTATGGGAGGCAGAGAAAACCCCAGTCGGAGTGGCCATAAGATTAAGAGGCAAACTGTCAGTGTTAAGTCCCCAAAAGGCTCATAAGCTCTGCACTAGTTTGAGAGTCAGAAAGCAGCCTTTAATATCGGCGCTTCACACTACAAGGGGACATGGAGAACACGGGCAGTCTTCAGAGAGCAGCTACAGAGAAGACTAAAGGAAGCAAACCAGACCTACGAGAAAAAACCAGAACAAGAATTATTTCACAAACAGAAAGGCAATTACAGAGATAAACCTATTAAAAAGACTAGTCAAATAACTTACAGCATCTGAAGTAAGGTCTGAGGGTGACTGAGGCCAGGACATTCACTTTAATTCAATAAATATGTATTGAGGCCAGGTAAAGTGGCTCACGCCTGTAAGCCTAGCACTCTGGGAGGCCGAGGTGGGTGGATCGCTTAAGGTCAGGAGTTCAAAATCAGCCTGAGCAAGAGCAAGACCCCGTCTCTACTAAAAATAGAAACAAATTAATTGGCCAACTAAAAATATATATAGAAAAAAATTAGCTGGGCATGGTAGCACATGCCTGAAGTCCCAGCTACTCGGGAGGCTGAGGCAGGAGGATTGCTTGAAACCAGGAGTTTGAGGTTGCTGTGAGCTAGGCTGATGCCACGGCACTCTAGCCCGGGCAGCAGAGTGAGACTCTGTCTCAAAAAAAAAAAAAAAAAATGTATTGAGCAGTTGTCAAGCACTTTAACTGGGTGCTTGCTGGAGATAGCTATGGATGTCTGGTTATAGAAATAGCCCTAGAATCCTTCTCAAATATCTAGGGCTATAGCAGTTTACCTCTTTGGCATTACTATAAAGAATGTACCAAAAGTATAATCTATAATTTCTCAGATTTGGTGAGACTACGCGTCAATTGTGAGAACAGTATCATAGCTTCATAAAACCAGAACCTCATAGAGGACAGGTACATACAGCTGCAGGTATGTGTCCTTTGTTATGTAAAGTGGCTCTACTCCATAGGCACGGTTGTTTATCTGGGTATGTGTATAACTAGGATTCCAGCTTGAGCCAGTGATGTAGACTCCAAAACCCAGACACCCTAAGTTTGTCTGAGGAAGAATGGGCAGCCAAGTCAAGAGTCTGTTTGTACACAGACCTAGGAGACTTCTGGGGAAGAACTCGCTAGAGAGAGAACTGAGGAGTAAAAGACAGTCCCAAGTATAACTGAGCTGTGTCAAAGGTAAGGAGTAGCTCAAAGAAAAACATCATGTCTATCACTGAAAATACTATATCTATCACTCAAAATACCATCTCTATCACTCAGGCCATGCTCAGCCACATCCGGGGTCTAATCTTGAACCCCAGGAAGAAGGTACTACCAAGAAATGAGCAAGAAAAAACTGAAAGTGATATTTTACTAAAATATTGGATACAGATTTCAAGCATTAGGAGGAATCATCATATTTGAGCGTCAGTTTTCCAAGACAGCTCTGGCTGGGTGGGGAGAGGTGTGTTTCTTCTGCCTTGACAACAGCCATTGCTATAGGAAGCCAGAGCTGGAAAGAAAGAAAATGGCAAATGTTACCTCAAAGCTGAAAGGAGTAATTCATGGAACACACAGAAGAAATTTCCTAGGGACTCTCCAAACTATTTGGTAGAGTTTTGAGCAAGCCTGGAATTCCCGATAATGTGGGAACAGATGTGGAGAAATACCATTTTATTACTCTTTTGTGGATAGATTTTACTCCCTGGTTGGTTTGGCTTGGGAAACATGAGTCCTTACAATCAGAATTATTTATGTTCCATAGGAGATAATACATCCTAGTTAGAAGGACTGTTTTGCACTGAAAATGAATGACTGAGAAACAACATTGAATTCCATTACTGGGATTTAACCAAAAATAGGACAGTTCCATCTGGAATGGTCAAGATGCAGTTGTTAATTAGAAGTAAGGAAATGTGCAAGATCACTCTTCGGGATCTTTTCTGGGCTACAAACGAAGGTTTAAGTAAATATAAGAATTGAGAATTGAAATCGCTATCGTATTTCAGTCTCTAAATAGCTAGGAGCAGGACACATTTGTGATGCTTTAGGAAATAAAATGAAGTATGGGAATAAAAGGAATTTAGCTAACTTAGTTTAAGAAACACACACACACCTTAACAGAATATATGGTATTCACAGAAACCAAACTCATGTGGTACATTTAAGCTTCACAAGGAATTAAAACCAGAAATTAACTACCAGTAATCTAGTCAACAGTTTTCTTTTCTCTCCTATCCGCTTCTCTTCTTCTCTCTTCATTCTCTTATTTCTTCTCTTTCTCTCTCTCTCCCCTCTCTTATTCATTTCTCACTTCTCTCTCTCTCCTCTGCCTATCTCTGCACATCTTCCTTTAACCCATCCTTTGTCAACAAACCAGCCTGTTCTGCTTATTTTCACACATTACTGTAGGTGGTTACCCTAAAATGGTGCCTTTGCTCTCAAATTCATATCTCCTCACATCAAGCAAACATGAGAGAATGGCAGGTTTTACTAAAGATGAAGAATCTGATTGGTCAGATGTGTTTCATAGATTCATCTTCTGCCTCTAAACTGCAGAGGGTGATGGGTCACATAATGTGAATATGGCTCCAAGGGCTCACATTCGTAAGAGAGTCAATTCTCAGAAAAGTGTTGTACATTAGAAGACATCCCCAAATTCTGTGCTGCACCAATAGTTAACCAAGCCAGACAATCCCTGGATTTTAAAGAAACTATGCCTCACCAACACAAAGCCAGAAAACATTGCATACACATTTAACTTAAGCACCAATTTTAGAGCCTAATTCTTAAAATAAGACTCCTAGTTGTTGGTTAATCTGTCCATGATAGACAAATTCATTCACATATATTAATGCATAAAGGGTTAATATTTTTTTAAAAAATCATTATGTAAGAACTCTTGTAAGCAATAGAAACACTCTAGTTTTCCTAAAAGCAGAATAGTCTGAATGTCCAGACAGCTGCACACAGACTTTGCTCTGGTTTCTTCCTGAATTTAGCTCATGATTCTTGAATCTTAGCATGCTTAAGAATTATCTCATGAAGTTGTAGCCACAAAAGCATGGATACTATCATGAGTGATCAAAAGTTCTTTCAAAGATAATTTTAACTCTAAACACTCTTAGTTTATTTAATGCTCACAAGAATTTTGTGGGGTGGGTACTATTATTTCCCCAATGTCTGTTTGAGGAAACTAATGCAAAGAGAAGTTAACTTGCCCAAGATCACACCTGGTGGAGCTAGAATGTATGTGTGTGTGTGTGTGTGTGTGTGTGCACGCGCGTGAGTGTTGACAATAAAGTGTTGTGTGCTCATGTGGTGAATAGGAACAATTTCAGAGCAGGTAGGAAAAAGTTAATTCTTCGTTTTGCAGGGACCAGAGTCTTGTTGCTGATATGGAGAATCATCTAAGTCCTTTTCCTTCCCATCCTTTTTTCTCCAGGAGTCCTTTATCAATTCTGTCACTGCTCCTTATCACTTCTACCAGAAAGAAACAAGAAATCAAAAGACGAAAATTCAAATCATGTCTAGTGATTCTCCCATGGATGAACTGAAAAGTTGAGGAAAGAGGAAGTTGAGGTTAATGGCCAAAATAAGATTCTTATTTGCTGTGCTTTTAACAATGCCACATATAACATTTCACAGTTTTCGGAGCACTCTCACAGACATGACTTCATCTGATCCTCAGACAGCCCCAATATGTACTCAGTGCAGATATTTATATCTTCATTTTACAAATAAGGAAAAGGAAACTCAGGGAATTGGTAAGTTATTTGACATTTTTTGGTGGTAAATGACAGAATCTGAGTTTGAATCCAGTTCCTGTGTTTCTCAGGGCTCCTTCTGCCCATTTGGCCTCAGTAACAAACCTCAGGGCCTCTCTGGACTCTCAATCACACCTAATTCTAGTGAATGAGTTTATCTGGTCTCCCCGCCTGCTTTGCTGTTCTTTCATTTCCTTTCTCATTGTGGAGAAAGAGTAATCATTCTCGCCTTGGCAGAAATTCTGAGATGAAGCATGAAAAAATAGACACAAAAAACTCAGAACTGTAACTCAGTCTTAGATTCCCTGAGGAGAGTGAGGGCTACAAAAAGAGTCTTTAAAACAATGTATTTCATATCATCATCCTAGGGGTATAACCTTTCTCCAGGCAATAGTCTGGAACCCTAAACCATCTTTGTCAGATAAGAAAACAACCTGCTTTTAAAGGTCTCCAGAGAACAGGATCTCTCCATAGCCAAAGTTCTGCTTTCTGTCTATCCTGAATCTCTTCTGCTGCCAGTTGTACCTTATCTGTTCTCAGTGGAAACCCCCCTCAGCTAGTGAAACCATCTCCCAGCTCCTCATACCCCCGTATGGCAGGGCAGAGTGGACTTTGAGCAGCAGTGCTATTTTCCATGCTGAGCTCAGTTTGGAGCAATCATCTTATACATAATGAAAACCCTCCTTATGAAACTTGAAGACCCTCAGCTTGCCTTGCTTCCAGCCTGGGGTTTTTTCCAGATCTGTGAGAGAAACGACATAGTCCCCACTGACTGTCTTGATCCAAGAAGTTTGGAAGATCAAAGGACTTTTAGTTATTTGAGCTTTATTTTTAGGGATTGGCCATACTTTTTTTTTTATCTATCTGTGGAGGGCACTGGAAGACTGAGCGGTTAATATCTGTGAGTGCTTATTGGAAGGAAGCATTTACATAATTATTAAAAATTATTTTATGCTCTAAAAGATCTCACATTAGATGCTTTGTTTGCATAATGTTCTGTTATTCAGTTCTTAAAGCATAACTCTATCCATTGCCCTGAGTTACACCATAAACATCACCTCTCTGTTTCTAATACACAACATATTTCAAAGCAGAAAGAAATTTATAGCACCAATGTTATTTTTCCATGTACAATTCCAGTTTGGAATGTCCAGCAGTGCTCAAATTGCCTTTCAAGATAAAGACCAGATTCTATGTCATCCTTGTCTGCTTCCGGGAAGGCTCAGATGTTAGTTTTGTGGGTAGAATCTATACTCTCCAAGGCCTTTCATGTCCCAGAGAAGAGCCCAGTTGCACAAAATGTTTGTATTTTAAACATTGAAGAGATTGGAGGCCAACAAAATAAATAGAGAAAAAAATAGGTAAAATATCCCTGGACCAAACAAGGGTTAGGGGAGAGGCTTGAGGAGAATGGAGTCCGGAGAAGATCTCCCCCTGGGATGTCAGCAGTCACTGAGAACACAGAGCAAGACCTGCAGTCTCTTGTTCTTTGCTTAGCCCATGGGAGCCCATTTTCTTCAATGGAATGAAGATTAGAGGGAAAATTAATTTTTTTTTCATGAGAAATCTGGAATATACTTGAAGGATCTGGGAGAGTGCATGGAGATGAGTTCTGAGTCCACATCTCTCCAACTTCCTGCAGAGGCCCCTGATCTTCTGCTGACCCAGTCTCATCCCCATCCCCCACCTTCTTAGAATCACTCTGAGCCCGAGGTTGGAGGATCTGTAAAGTTATTGCTAGTCTATCTGGGATTAAAGACCTGCATTCAGTCTTGGCCCCAGTTCCAAGCTTCATCCAGAATAGTAGATGTTTGTAGTTCTGCTCAGTCCACAGTGACCTTGGTACTGGCCCCTCCCCTAGGGCTGGACTACCAGAATCCACACTTGGATTAACATGGCCTCTCCTTCCTTGACCTAAATGAAGGAATCAAGAATCGACACCTGACCCAAGCTGTTTTTTGAATTTCGTTTCATAGACTGTAAGAAATTCTGTTTTATAAAATTTGAAAATGGAGCAAGAGGTTGCAAGTCCAGTCTGGACTAGTTTCTTAGAAAGAGGAGGTATCAACCCTGAAACCACAGATGACAATATTCTCTGGACTGTGTTAGCAGAGAAAGCTGGTCTGTAGGGAGAAAAGAACAAAGTCAATGTGCAGGAAAATGCAAAGGCAAGAGAGAAATTCGACAGTTTTCTAGTTCCCAGTCTCAAGCTCTTCCTGGAGTCAAGATGCTTTTCCTGCTCTTGGATTCCATGTGACACTCTGTATCCTTATAATACGTCTCCATTTGTCACTTAAACTGTAACATGTGGGCTTCTGTGACTTGAAATCAGACTCCTTCCAGGTCTCTGTTCAGATGTCTCTTCTGATAAATTAACTAACATTTCAATAAAAATAGAAGGTGGGTATTGTTATTCCAATCGTGACAGACAAGGAAACCAGCTCAGAGACTCATGTTACTGGCATCCCCAGTAACTCTCTGGCCACCAGTTGACCAACTACTGACTTGCCTGGATTCCTGAGTAATACCTCCCTCTTGGGTTCTGTGCTCTGAGCTTTCCTCCTGTATCAGTCAGGATCCTGTCAGGAAAACACACACTACACTAGGTAGTACAACAGAAAAAATACACAGAATTGGTTACACAGGTGATGGAGGGCTGGCTGAGCAGAAATACTATCTGCAGAAAGCAGTTACCATCCTCACGTAGGGAGATCAAAAGGGGAGCGGTTGGGGCTATGGGAACTTAGGAGGTGGAAGAAGTAGGCAGCACAAAGCCAGAGCTCAGATCTTGTGGTGGTTCATAGTGTGCCTTCCGCTGGAACCACTGAGGACACAAGGCAAGCCTGCTTCTGGAAATGTGGAAAGAAGCTAGAAACTGTAACAAACTGCCACAGTGGTGTGAAATGCCACTGCCGGGACAAAGTACTTCCAAAGCAATGACATCCACAACAAGAAACACAAAATGACTCTTTTCTCTCCTCCTCCCACCTTTCAATCTCCCTCTCCTGCCTCCTACTGGCAGAACCTAAGAGGAAGCCTGCTGGTAAAGGAATCTCTGAATGTGGTTTGCAGAGACCCAGCTCTGATAGCACAGAGCAGAGCACAGAGCAGCACAGCAGAGCAAATGTGCTAATGTGCTAGCACATTTAGAGCAGAGAGACAATAGGCAAATCACCACCACTCTTGCTATCCACTTGTTGAACACACTCTCTCCACGCATTACCAACCTCTTGCCCAGATTGCCACCGACATGTGTCTTCCCTCCTTAGCCAGGCTTTGTTATGCCATTTAAATGTTCTATCAATTGCCATGCCTGGTACAGTGTACCAGGCATGACTTCCTCTCCCCAGGGTATTCCTAAACCATGGCCCTTCTCAGGCAGCTCCAACCTGCTTCCGCTCATCAGATTATGCTGCCCATATGCCTCCTTAATCAGGCAACCAGCCCCAGGGCTTTGCACTTGCTATTCCCTCTGCATGAGCTACTCCCTTTTCCCCATGTAGCCGCCTAGTTTGCTCCCTCACTTCCTAAAGGGCTTTACTCAAATGCCACCTTACCAAGGAAATCTGACATCCCTTTCTAATACTTTATCCCCACTACCACTTTCTATCGCCCTTTCCCATTTTTTCTTTCATTTTAGAGCTTATTAACACACTATATAGTTTACTTCTTGATGCCCACTAGAATGTAAGCACTATTTATTTTGTTTACTAACATATTTCCAAATGTCTATCACTGTTCTTGGCATATAGTAGGGACTTATAGAATATTTGTTTAATGTTGGATGAATGAATGTATGAATGAACATACCTGAGACCTACCCAAGAAAGCTGTAAATGTCTGTGTCCTAAACAAAGAAGACAAAAGGAGACCAGAGAGAGAATATCCCTTGCCTGTCCTGGAAGTCACCTTTGGGAGTCAATTGGGAAGAGAAAAACACAAAAGCTTCTAGAGCTCTCAGGGCCATTCTGGAATGAGGACTAAAAAGAACAAAGCGGGGGAAATACAAGGGATCCTGGGACTCAGCTCTCTCAGCAGGTCTTACTCCAGTAAGCTGGCAGCACTGTAGCTAATGTAGCATGGGGTGCCAAAATCTCATAATAGAGAAAGACAAATTGCTAGAAGATGAAGTGGGGACATGAGGGTGGCATCAGGATGTGGAGGGCATGGGGACTTTGGAGCTTGGCAGGCATCAAGGCGTCCATCCCTACAGAAACCCCAGTCCAGGCTGAGGCTAGCAATGAGCTTTGATGCTTGTCCTCAAAGCAAGTTGTGCTTCCATGGGTGGGGAGAATATGATTCTCACATTGAGGAATGGAGAATTTCAGGCATCATTTCTGACCCTGATCTGCCACCACCACTGGAGGGTGAGTCAAGACGGCTTGAAGAAAAACGTGGTGCTAGTGGGGCCTTAAATCCCAGCAGTGCTGAAAAAGTGCCCTCCTTTTGTCAGTAACTGAAACTCCTGGGGATGGAGGAATCCAAACTAAGGGCCAGCCTGGTCCTAGTACTTCCCTAAGGGGGCTCAGGACACCCTCTGTCCCTGCCTTCTCTGCCTCCCAAAACTCCACCTCACTGTCCCACCTGCCATGCATCCTGATGAAGGAAGAAGAAAGCTGGTGGCTGTGTGGCACTGAGAAGTCTCCTTACTTCACCAGCATCAAGAAGAACCCAAGAAA
Organism: Lepilemur ruficaudatus; assembly: GCA_963574885.1. NCBI lineage: Eukaryota > Metazoa > Chordata > Mammalia > Primates > Lepilemuridae > Lepilemur > Lepilemur ruficaudatus. Next base: position 19,786 of record CAUYRT010042017.1, read on the forward strand.
TAAAGGGAAGTGAGCAGTATAGTAAGGAGTCAGAATTACAGGACTTTAGTCCATGTTCTGTCACTTAATAACCATGAGAATTTGGTCAAGACTTCTCCAAAAGTGGAACACAGAATTCTTACATAAAAAGTGGTATAGTGCAAAGGTTAAGAACATGATTCTGGCACCTGACTACTTGAATTTGAATCTTAGTTCACTTGCTGGTTGTCAGGGTGATTGAGCAAGTTACTGAACCTCTCTGTGCCTCATTTCCCTGATACATATCCTGGGTGATTGCTGTGAGGATAAAATGAGTTTATAAATGTAAAGCATTTACAATAGTAGCTGCCTCATGCTAACCACTGAATAAATGTTACCTAGCTAGAATACAGAAGACATGATACATATACATACACATGTATGTGTATGCACATATATTAAATATATATACATGTATATTAAATAATACATATATATTAAATATATACACATATGGAAATACATAGAAAAATGAGGACTATCAGGAAATTAAGAAAAGTCAAAAGCACTGGATAATTAAGGCTTAGATTGCACAAACCAGAAAGATTTCTGCTTTGGGTCACAAAAAATTGTAAAGTAAGAGCCTGAAGAGGTCCTGAAGCTCACTAACTCCCACCCATCTCCAATACACATACACTCCCTGTTCCATTCTATAGAGAAGGAAACTGAGGCTCAAAAAGTAAATGACTAGCCTCAGGTTACACTGGTTAATAACTAGGCAGGTTGAGAACCCAGCTACCTTGATTCCCAATCCAGTTGGGAGAAACCATCTCATAGAAAATGCTGTAAAGAGGAAACAACAAGTTGACCAAAATCTGAAGTGATTAACCAAGGGGTAAAAAGAATAGGAGGGAAATCCAAGGAAGTTAAGAGATGAAGGTTGCTGAGAAACAACTGCACTCAACTGGGCTCCTATCTCTCATGCTCAATTCTCCAGCAATTGTATTTCTACTTTGGAATTAATTTGAAAGGTAGTGTTTCTAGAAACAACTCACAAAGCATTCAATTTTGAAACATAATATTATATAATCATAACCATATCCAAAATGTACATTTGACAATAATGAAGAATTCTGTACTTCAAGGAAAATGAAAAAGTAGAAAAAGCAACCACTCCAAAAACCTTCTGTGAATGACAAAAATAAAAATGAAATATTGGTTAAACTTTTAATTTTCCACTTTCAAATTTTATCAAATGATATAATTTTGGTGTGTTCTATTTTATACTTTAAAGTCTCTAATGTGTATGGGAAGTTAAATGAGACTGTCTCAGTAAGACAGGGTGATATATTACTCTCAGATATATTAAACAAAATTTTGGTTACCCAATAGGTCAGATTATGTTTCTGATTAAAAACTTGCTGGTTAAATATAGGACTTAAACCAGCAACAGATTACCAGTGGTTTGCTATTGTTCAGTTCTTCACAAAGGAGTAATTATTTGAGGGACCAGGGTGGAGGAAAGAAAGGAAGCCTGTTTTTGGAATAATATAAAAGGATTTAATTTGCAGTTTTCAGAAGAATCAAATGAAAATAAAATTGGTATTCTGGGTTTGGGGACCTAGACAGGCTCAATATATATATAAAAAAAGAAATAGATTATGGAAATATGAAACTATCATCATAATTTCAGTTGCCCATTTGAAAGAAAAATAAGGAAAAATGTCTAAAATAGAACTTTATTTGGCCTGACAACTGAAAATTGATATCTTCATTATATGTTCAGTCAAGGGTTGATTTGTAAATACTAGGTAGAGTTTCACTCCATAAGTTAAACAGTGTTTTCCTGTAGAGAATCTGTTGGAGACTGTTGGGAGTAAGAAAAGGCAGAATATGTTGGGAGACTTTTAAAAGATAGCAGAAATTGGGGCTTCTGTGCCTCATCTCTTGTATTCCTATGAAGCAGTAGCAAGCTGCTGGGTGCTATGTCATCACTTACTAGATTCTTCTAGGTTCATTCACCCTAATCAAGCAGGATGAACAAAGGTTCAAAGAATCACAGCCTTAGATAACCATTGGCTATATATTATTTGATCTGAATCATAAAATTTGATGCTTCAGTTTGTCCACCAATAAATACAACCTGTAATAATGATTCCTGTGTATGTTTAAGAGAATTGTCAAAAGGAGAAAAATATTTGTATCTGCTCAATGGCATCCTTTAAAAATAAGGCATATTGGGAGAGGGCATGGAACAAGATGGCCAAATAGAAACCTCCGGTGATGGTCCCTCCACACGAACACCAAATTCAACAACTATCTGCTGAAACAAGCACCTTTGGAAGAACCAAAAATTAGGTAAGTAATCATACTACCTGATTTTAACATTATATCAAGGAAAAAGGCACTGAAGAGGGCAGAAAAAAGACAATCTTGCACTGCCTATAGCACCCCTCCCCAAGAGGTGCCACACCAGCATGTGGAGTGGAGAGAGAATCTGTGTGTCCTAGGGAGGAAAAAGGAAGTCACTGTGGGCTTTGAATTAAAACTCAGGGCTGCCCTGTCACAGTGGAGCACAGCACAGGGGAGAATTCTGCCTGCACCCACAGAGGGAGCACTTAGATGAGCGCAGCAAGAAAGAAGTCCTCTGCCCCAAAACCCTAGTTCCAGCTAGCCTCACCACCAGCTGACAAAAACCTGCCTGGGGCCTGAACTAAGGGCTGCAGCCCTTGAGTAATTCCTAAGGCTGTGCTGGCTCACAGCCAGTGGACTAGGGATGCACATGACTCAGTGAGACACCAGCAGTAGCGGCCAAGCCAGTACCTATGTCACTCCCCTCCCTCAACTACAAGCAGTGTGGCTCAGGGAGTCTTCTTCCACTTGGGAAATGAAAGGGGAAGAGCTCAGAGGACTTTGTTTTTCAACTTAAGCACAAGCTCAGCCACAGGAAAATAAGGTATTAAGTGGACACCTGAAGCTCCTGAGTCCAGGTCTTAGTTCCTCAAAGGCATTTCTGGACCCACCCTGGACCAAAAAGAAACATGCAGCCCTAAAGGGAACGACCTAGTCCTGGAAGGATTCATCACCTGCTAACTAAAGAGCACTTGGGCTTTGAATAAACATCAGAGGTAGCCAGGCAATAGTCACCATGGGCTTTGCGTCAGACTAGGCTGGTTTCAGGTGTGACCTGATGCTGGTGGCCACAAGGGAGTGCCCACGTCAGTCCTACTCTAGCTCCAGTAGCCAAGCACAGAGAGGGAGGGAACAGAATGAGAGACTTTACCTGGTAATCCAGGAAATTCTCCCATATCTAAGCCAAGTTCACCAAGGAAGTATCACCAGGAGTCTGTAAGATTCACATTACTGGGCTTAGGGCATCCCCAGGCCTGATATGGTTGCATGAAAGAAAGACTTAGATCACAACACTTAATTCCCTTTGAATATCTGGAAAGCCTTCTCAAGAAGGATGAGTTCACACTCTAGACCTGGCAACAGACTGAGACTTTGTCTCAAAAAAAAAAAAACGATGAGTTCAAACAAGTCCAGACTGCAAAGATTAAAACAAATACCTTACTCTTCAATGCTCAGACACCTTCAAACATCCACAAGCATCAAGAACACCCAGAGAACATGACCTCACCAAATGGACTAAGTAAGGAGCCATTGACAAATCCTAGAGTGATGGAGATATGTGACCTTTTAGACAAAGAATTCAAAATACCTGTCCTGGAGAGTCTCAATGAATTTCAAGAAAACACAGAGAAGGAATTCAGAAGCTTGTTGGAGAAGTTTTAAAAAGAGATTGAAATAATAAAAGAAAAACCAAGCAGAAATTCTAGAGTTTAGGAAATCAATTAACAAACTGAGAAATGCATCAGAATCTCTCAACAGGAGAATTAACCAAGCAGTAGAAAGAAGTAGTGAGCTTGAAGATAGGCTATTTGAAAACACACAGTCAGAAGAGAAAAAAGATTTAAAAAGAAGGAAGCATGTCTACAAGATCTATAAAATAGCCTCAGTGGACATATTTAAGAGTTATTGGCCCTAAGGAGGAGGTAGAGAGAAATATACAGGTAGAAGTTTTTTTCAAAGAAATAATAACAGAACTTTCCAAGAATAGAGAAAGATACCAACATTCAGGTACAAGAAGGTCATAGAACACCAGGCAGATTTAACTTAATCAAGGTTACCTCAAGGCATTTAATAATCAACCTCCCAAAAGTCATGGAAAAGAAAAAGTCCTAAGGGAAGGAAGAAAAAAGAAAAATACAACATTAAATGAGCTATGCTATGTCTGGCAACACACTTCTCAGTGGAAACCTTACATGCCAGGAGAGAGTAGCATGACATATTCAAAGTGCTGAAGAAAAAAAACTTTAACCCTAGAATATTATGTCTGCAAAAATATCCTTCAAATATGAAGGAGAAATAAAGACTTTCTCAGACAAGCAAAATCTGAGAGATTTCACCAACACTAGGCCTATCCTAGAAGAAATGCTAAAGTTGTTCTTCAATATAAAAGAAAAGGACATTAATGAACAATATGAAACCATCTGAAGGCATACAACTCACTGGTGACAGTAAGTACACAAATACAGAATACATTATTGCTGTAATTGTGGTTTATAAACCACTTATATCTTGAGTAGGAAGACTAAAAGACAAACCTAGTAAAAATAACTACAACACTTTTTTGAGAAATAGATGGTAGGAAAAGATACAGATAGAAATAACAAAAAGTTAAAAGTGGGGGGATGGAGTTAAAGGGTAGAATTTCTGTTAGATTTTTCCTTGCTTGCGTGTTTGTTTATTTGCAAGCAGAGTTGTCATATGTTTAAAATAATTGGTTATAAAATGCTTTTTGCAAGCATCATGGTAATCTCAAATCAAAGAAACCTACAACAGATAAATAAAAAAATAAAAGAAGGAAATTAAAACACTACCAGAGAAAATCATTTTTAAAAAAGAAGACAGGATGGAAGTAAGAAAAAGAAGACCACAAAACAACCAGAAATCAAATAACATGGCAGTAGTAAGTCCTTACATATCAATAACATTAAATGTGAATGAACTAAACTCTCCAATCAAAATACATACAATGGCTGTATAGATAAAACAACAGGAGCCAACTACATATTGCCTGCAAGAAACATACTTAACCTATAAAGACACACATAGACTAAAAATAAAGGGATGGAAAAAGATATCCATGCAAATGGAAACTTAATAAAAAAAGGCAAGAGTAGCTATACTTCTATCAGATAAAATAGATTTCAAGACAAAAACTGTAAGACGAGACAAGGAAGGTCATTATATATGACAAAGGGGGCAATTCAGCAAGAGGATATATATTCTAAATATATATGTACTCAACACTGGAGCACACAGATATCTAAACCAAGTGTTATCACAGCTAAGGAGATAGACTCCAATATAATAATCATTGGATACTTCAACACTTCACTGTCAGCATTGGACAGATCATCCAGACAGAAAATCAACAAAGAATCATTAGACTTAATCTGCACTATAGACCAAAAGAATCTAATAGATATTTACAGAATGTTTCATTCTATAGCTACAGAATATACATTCTTCTCCTCAGTTCATGGATCATTCTCAAGAAGAGACCATATATTAGGCCACAAAATGAGTCTTAAACATTTCAAAAAATTAAAATTATGCCAAGTATTTTCTCTGACCACAATGGAATAAAACTAGAAATCAATAACAAGAGGAATATTAAAAATTATAGGCCAGGCACGGTGGCTCACATCTGTAATCCTAGCACTCTGGGAGGCCGAAGCGGGAGGATTGCTCAAGGCCATGAGTTCGAAACCAGCCTGAGCAAGAGTGAGACCACATCTCTACTAAAAAAAATAGAAATAAATTAATTGGCCAACTAAAAATATATAGAAAATATTAGCTGGGCATGGTGGCGCATGCCTATAGTCCCAGCTACTCGGGAGGCTGAGGCAGAAGGATTGCTTGAGCCCAGAAGTTTAAGGTTGTTGTGAGCTAGGCTTACGCCATGGCACTCACTCTAGCCTGGGCAGGAGAGTGATACTCTGTCTCAAAAAAAAAAAAATTATAAAAACACATGGAAATTAAGTAATATGCTCCGGAATAACCAGTGAGTCAATGAAGAGATTAAAAACGAAATTCAGTGACCATTGTAGAGGGGAAGGGCATGCCTCTAATCTTCACTCGGGGAGGCAAAGACATAAAATGTAACCAAAATGTGCCCTCATAATATCCTGAAATAAAGAAAAAAAATAAAATAAATACAACTTTAAAAAACGAAGGAAATCTAAAAATTTCTCAAAACAAATGAAAATGAAAACATAATATACCAAAACCTATGAGATACAGCAAAAGCAGTAATAAGAGGAAAATTTATACAAGTAAGTACTTGCATCAAAAAAGTAAAAAAACTTCAAATAAACAACAAATGATCCATCTCAAGGAACTACAAAAGCAAGAGCAAAACAAATGCAAAGTAAGTAGAAGAAAAGAAATAATAAAGATCAGGGCAAAAATAAATGAAACTGAAACAAATAAAAAAGTACAAAAGGTCAATGAACCAAAACATTGGGAGTTTTTTTGAAAAGATAAACAAAATTGACACACCTTTAGCCAGACTAAGAAAAAAAAAAAAGAGAAAAGACCCAAATAAATAAAATCAGAGATGAAAAGGGATACATTACAACTGATACTACAGAATCCAAATGATCATTACAGACTACTATGAGCAACTATATACCAATAAATTGGAAAACCTAGAAGAAATGGATAAATTTCTAGACACATATAACCTACCAAGATTGAACCAGAAAGAAATCCAAAATCTGAATAAACCAATAACGAGTAACAAGATAGAGACAGTAATTAAAAGTCTCCCATCAAAGAAAAGCCCAGGACCAGATCACATCACTACTCATTTCTACCAAGCATTCAAAGAAGAACTAATACCAATCCTACTTAAGCTATTCCAGAAAATCAAGGAGAAAGGAATACTCCCAAACTCATTCTATGAGGCCTGTATCACCCTGATACCAAAACCAGACAAAACAAAGAAGACTGTAGGCCAACATCTCTGATGAACATTGATGCAAAAATCCTAAGCAAAATACTAGCAAACCAAATTCAACAGCACATCAAAAAGTTTATTCATCAAATAGGATTCATCCCAGAGATGCAAGGATGGTTCAACATAACACAAATCAATCAATATGATACATAATTTCAACAGAATGAAGGACAAAAACCATACGATCATTTCTATTAATGCTGAAAAAGCATTTGATAAAATCCAACATCCCAAAAACTCTCAAAAAACTGGGTATAGAAGGAACTTACCTCAACATGATAAAAGCCATATATGACAGAGCCACAGACAGTATACTGAATGGGAAAAAACTAAAATCCTTTCCTCTAAGATCTAGAACAAGACAAGGATACCCACTTTCACCACTGTTATTCAACATAGTACTGGAAGCTCCAGCTAGAGCAAGCAGACAAGAGAAAGAAATAAAGGTGTCCAAATTGGAAAGTAACAAGTCAAATTATCCCTGTTTGCATAGGATAGCTCATATCTAGAGAAACCTAAAGACTCCACTCAAAAACTATTAGAACTGATAAATAAATTCAGTAAAGTTGCAGGATACGAAATCAATGTACAAAAATCATTAGCATTTCTATATGCCAATAGTAAACAATCTGAAAAAGAAGCCAAGAACGTAATCCATTTACAATAGCTACAAATAAAATAAACACCTTGGAATAAACTTAACCAAAGAAGTGAAAGATCTCCATAGCAAAAACTATAAGACACTGATGAAAAGACACTGGTCTGGGCAAGGACTTCTTGAGTAATACGCCCAAAGCACAGGCAACCAAAGCAAAATTGGACAAATGAGATCACATCAAGCTGAAAAGCTTCTGCACAGCATAGGAAACAATTAACAATTAAAGGGAAGATAGAATCCACAAAATGGGAGAAAATATTTTCAAACTACCCATCTGACAAGGGATTAAAAACTACAATATATAAGGAGCTTGAACTACTCAACAGGAAAAATCAAATAATCCAATTAAAAAATGGGCAACAGATCTGAATATACATTTCTCAAAAGAAGACATACAAATGTCCAATGGGTACATGAAAAAATGCTCAACATCATTAGTCATCAGAGAGATGCAAATCAAAACTACCATGAAATTTCATCTCACCCTAGTTAAGATGGATGGCTTTTATCAAAAAGACAGGCAATAATGAATGCTGGCAAGGTGTGGAGAAACGGAAACCCTTGTACATTATTGATGGAATGTAAATTAGTGCAAACACTATAAAGAACAGTATGGAGGTTTCTCAAAAACTAAAAATAGAAATACCATATGATCCAGCAATCTCACTGCTGGATGTATATCCAAAGGAGGGGAATTCAGTATATTGAAGAGGTATCTGCACTCCCATGTCTATTGCAGCACTCTTCACAATAACCAAGTTCTGGAATCAACCTAATTGTCAATCAACAGATGAATGGACAAAGGGATTGTGGTACATATACACAATGGAATATTATATAGCCATAAATAAGAATGAAATCTTGCCATTTTCAACAACATGATGCTGAAAGGAAAAGAATACCAGTCCAGAATTCTATGCCAGTAAAGCTATTCTTCAAAATAAAGCAGAAATTAAAATATCACTGGACTTTAAAAACCGAAATAATTCATTGTAGCAGACATTCCATGCAAGAAACACTAAAAGGAGTCCTTCAGGCTCAAATGAAAGGATCTTAGATGGTGAGTAGTCAAATCCACATAAAGAAATAAAAAGCACTAGTAAAAGTAATAACACAAGCATATGTGAAAAACAGTATAAATGTATTTTTGTTTTGACACTTTTTTTCTCCTAACTTATTTGGAAAACAACTGCATAAAGCAGTAATTATAAAATGTGTTGAAGGGCTCAAAATGTATAAAGATATAATTTGCATAGATAATAATAGCAGAAAGGAGAGAGCAAGGAATAGAGCTATATTGAGTACTATTTTATATACTATTAAAATTAAGTTGGTTTTAATTTGAAGTAGACTGTTTTAAGTTAACATGTTAATTGTAATTCCCAGGACAACTACCTAAAAATAACTCAAAAAATATAGGTAAAATGAAAAGCAAGGGAATTGAAATGGTACACTAAAAAAATACCTATACATAAAAGAAGGTATTAATGTAGGAACAGAAGGAAAAAAAAGACACAAGCTATATAGAAAACAATGAAAAATTGGCAGATGTAAATTTGACATTATTAGTAACTATGTTAAATGTAAAGGGATTAAACATCCCTATTAGAAGGCTGAGATTGGAAGAATGGATTTTAAAAACATGATCCAATTATATGCTATCTACAAGAGACACACTTTAGATTCAAACACACAAATAGGTTGAAAGTACAAGGAAAGGAAAAGAGATATTACTTAAACAATAACAAAAACAGAGCTGGAGTAGCTGTATTAACATAAAAAATAGAATTTGAGACAAAAAATGTTACTAAAGATAAATAAGTACATTTTGTAATGATAAAAAGACCAATCCATCAAGAAGACATAATAATTATAAATAAATATGCACCTAACAACAGAACCCCAAAATACATAAAGCAAAAATTGACAGAGTTGAAGGGAGAAATAGGCAATTGAACAATAGCTAGAGACTTTAGTACTTCACTTTCAATAGTGGATAGAACAACTAGATAGAAAATAAACAAGGAAATAGAAGACCTGAACAACACCATCAACTAACTAGATCTAACAAACATCTCTAGAATACTCCACTCAACAACAGGAGAATATGCATTCTTCTCAAGTGCACATAGAACATTCTCCAAGGCAGACCATATGTCACACTATAAAACAAGCTTTAATAAATTCAAAAGAATTAAAATCATTCAAAGTATGTTTTTGACCACAGTGGAATTAAATTAAAAATGCATAACAGAGGGAAATTTGGGTAAATTTATGTAGTGTGAAAATTAAATAATATATTCCAAAATAATTCATGGATCAAGTAAGAAAACACAGAGGAATTAGAAAATACTGAAGATCAATAGAAATAAAAATACAACATGCCAAAACTTATGGGATTCAACTAAGGCAGTGCTTAGAAGAAAAGTGGTAGCTGTAAATATCTATATTAAAAATAAAGAAATATTTCAAATCACTATCTTGACCGTCAGCTTAAGAAATTAGAAAAAGGCCGGGTGCAGTGGCTCACGCCTGTAATCCTAGCACTCTGGGAGGCTGAGGCAGGAGGATAGCTCAAGGTCAGGAGTTCGAAACCAGCCTGAGCTAGAGCGAGACCCCGTCTCTACTAAAAATAGAAAGAAATTAATTGGACAACTAAAAATATATAGAAAAAATTAGCCAGGCATGGTGGTGCATGCCTGTTGTCCCAGCTACTTGGGAAGCTGAGGCAGGAGGATCGCCTGAGCCCAGGAGTTTGAGGTTGCCGTGAGCTAGGCTGACACCACGGCACTCTAGCCTGGTCAACAGAATGTGACTCTGTCTCAAAAAAAAAAAAAAAAGGAAAAAGAAATTAGAAAAAGAAGAGCAAACAGCAAACAAAGCAAGCAAAAGTAAGTAAATAATAAAGATGAGAATAGATACAAATATAATAGAGAAATAAAAGATAATAAAGAAAATCAACAAACCCAAAATCTGATTCTTTAAAAGATCGAGAAAATTGGCAACCTTTAGCTAGACTGACCAAGAGAAAGAAAGCAAGACTTGAATTACTAAAATCAGAATTGAAAGAAAGGATATTATTACCAACTTTAAAAATATAATTTTTTTAAAAGACTATAAGGGAATACTGTAAACAATTACATGCCAAAAAATTAGATAATCTAGATAAAATGGATAATTTCTAAAAAACAAAAAGTATCTAAACTGCCTAAAGAACAAATCGAAAATCTGTATAGTCCTAAAATAATAAGAGACTGAATTACCAATCAAAAATTTACCCACAAAGAAAAGCCCAGGCCCAGATGGCTTCACTGGTGAATTCCACCAAACATTTGAAGAAGAATTGATACCAGTATTATAAATTTTTTATCATTTTTTAATTTCAGCATATGATAGGGGTACAAATGTTTACGTTACTTATATTGTCTTTGCCCCACCCGAGCCAGAGCTTCAAGCATGTCCATTCCCCAGATGGTGCACACCACACCCATTAGGTATGAATATACCCATCCCCTCACCCCCAACTTGCCCAACACCTGATGAATGTTACTACTATATGTGTACATAAGTGTTGATCAATTAACACCAATTCGATGGTGAGTACATGTGGTGCTTGTTTTTCCATTCTTGTGCTACTTCACTTAGTATACCAATTATTCTTAAATGCTTCCAAAAAACAGAAGGGAAGAAATTACTTTCAAACTGCTTTGATAAAGCCAGCATTACCCTTTTACTAAAACCAAAGACATCACAGAAAAGAAAACATTATATCACTTATGAATATAGATGCAAAACTCCTCAACAAAATACTAGTAAACTGAATACAGCAGTATGTTAAAAAGAATTATATCCCATGACCAAGTGAGATTTTTATTAGGACTGCATGGGTGATTAAACATATTTTTAAAATTATTCAATGTAATATATCACATTAATAGAATGAAGGTGAAAAACACATGATTATCTCAATTGATAAAAAAAAAAAGCATTTGACAAAATCTAACACCCTTTCATGATAAAAACATTAAACAATCTAGGACTAGAAGGAAAATTTCTCAATCTGACAAAGGGCAATTATGAAAATCCACAGCTAACATATTCACAGGTGAAAGACCAAAAGCTGTTCCCTTAAGATTAGAAATAAGACAAGGATGTCCACTCTATGCACTTCAATTCATCATTGTACTGAAGGTGCTAGTCTGGGCAGCTAGATAAGAAAAAAGAAATTAAAGGAATCCAGATTAGTAAGGAAGAAGAAAAAAATCTCTCTCTATGATCTTGTATGTAGAAAATCCTAAAGAGTCCGCACCAAAAAAAGAAAAAAGAAGTTAAAACTAAGAAACAATTTCAACATTGCAGAATATAAGATCAACACACAAAAATCAATTGTAGTTCTAAACATGAACCATGTACACTTGAAAATAAAATTAAGATGACAATTCCATTTATAATCATATCAAAAAGAATAAAATACTTCAGAATAAATTCAACAAAAGAAATACAAGACTTTTACAAAGAAAATTGTGAATCATTGTTGAAAAAATCAAAAGGTTTAAATAAATGAAAGATATTCCACGTACATGGATCAAAATACTTAATATTGCTCGATGGCAATACTCCCAAAAATGATACACAGATTCAACGCAATTCCTATCAATTTCCCAGCAGTATTTTTTAATTTTCAAAAATTGACAAACTGATCCTTAAATTCAATGGAAACACAAGAGACCCAGAACAGCCAAAACAATCTTGAAAAAGAAGAACAAAGTTAAAAGGCTCACACTTTCTGATTTCACAACTTACTACAAAGCAACAGTAATCAAGACAGCCTTCCATGTTCTGGCAGTTGGGAGGCACTATGGTAATAGCTTGTTTCTTGTCCATCCACACTGAAGTGAAGCCTGCCAAGGGAAAGAAACAATCACAGAGCTCCCTGGCAGCTATGGTTTGCCTCCCCTGAAATATCAATCAACAGCCAAGAGCTAACAGCATTTGAGAAATATCTGCAGCATGAAAGAAAAGGGTCAAGTCAAACATATAGAAAAGTTCATCTCAGAATATACTACAAGAGAGCTTTAAAAAAAATGGAAATCTAAGAGAGATGTGAGAAGATATTGCATCCAATAAAATAACAGGACTCCATGAAAAAGGAACACAGGAGAACTGTGTTCAATAGAATTCTATAGACACTAAAGAGAACTGAACACAAAGCAAAAAGTCAAAGAGACAGAAAATAAAAAAATACTTAAAACGAATCCAAAGTCCACAAGGGAAAACATCTAACTAAAAGGCATTCCAGAAAGATAAAGCAAGGAATTAGAGGAAAGGAATTACCACATAAATAATACAAAAATATTCCCCAGCACACATTCAAATTAAAAGGGCCTAGCAGGACAATGTCCATCAATGGCTATTAATATCACCCAAAAAGACACAACTAGGTATTATATACCTTCCGACAGACACCATCTATGACATATTGTGGCCCAAAAAAATCAAATCTGAATTTAATCACGCTTCTACAGCTAACTCTAATTCCCAGAAAATACAAGAAACAAAGGAATTTGTTACATGGGGATGCAATCAACAAGCTCCAAACTATGGAAACTTCTCCCACATGTTCTTAAATAAATTGCAAAGGAAGTAAAGAGAGAAAGAAAGACAGAGAAACAGAGGGAGGAAGTTTATAGGTTAAATTAGGCTTCAGAGATATATAAATTAATTGCAATATAAGGGTTTTATTTGAATCCTGATTTGAATAAGATTGAAATCACACACACAAAAAGCAAATCAGGAAAATGTTAACATACACTAGATATTTGATGATGTTAAGGATTATTATTAGTATGGTTTATGATTTTTTTAATCCCTTATCTTTTTTTTTTTTTTTTTGAGATGGGGTCTCACCCTGTTTCCCAGGCTAGAATGCAGTGGCATCATCATACCTCACTCACTGCAACCTCCAGTCCCCGGGCTCAAGCCATCCTCCTGGCTCAGCCTCCCAAGTAGCTGGGACTACAGGCATAAGCTACCACAACTAGCTAATTTTTTAATTTTCTTTGGTAGAGATGGGGTCTCACTACGTTGCTCAGGCTGGTCTTGAACTCCTGGCCTCAAGAGATCCTCTTGCGTTGGCCTCCCAAAGTGCTAGAATTACAGGTATGAGCTGCTACACTTGGCTCAATCCCTTATCTTTTGGAGAAATATAATGAATTATTTGTGGGTAAAATGTTTTAGATTTGCTTCAAAATACTTGGGTTGGGGAATTTGGAGTGGTTCAGATAAAAGAAGATTGGCAATAAATTGATCATTGTCAAGGCAGGGTGGATGGTACATGAATATATACCATTATATATGGTTCATTATACTATCAAAATATTTTCTCTACTTTTGTATGTGTTTTAAATTTTCCATAACAAAAAATTTAAAAATAATTAATTTTAAAAGAGCCTGCCAAAAAAAGGGGAGTAGCTACCAAAATACACACACACCCTCTGTTAGGCATATCATTGTGAAATTTCATATCTCCCAGAATACAGACAGGATTCTTAAACCTTCCAGAGAAGGAAAAAATAATTTATCTACAAATAAGAATCAGACTGGTATCAAGCTTTTCATTAACAATAATGGATGTTTGCAGACAGTGAAGCAAGACCATCAAAATTCTGAAGGAAAATTCTTTTAAATTTAAAATTCTCTACCCTGTCAAAATATCTATCAGATATGAGAGTAAATGTCAGGCCTCCACATTTTTCTCTCCACATTCTAGAGCCTCTAGCTCCAGGTTCTCTTACAGCTGGGGAGCTAGTGCCTGAGCATTTGTAAATACTACCCTCTACTGCACGGAAATATTCCTGCTGGGAAGGTTACAGAAATATTCCTGCTGGGAAGGTTACAAAGGACTCCAGTTAGCATCGCCAGCCGGTACCAGGCCCCCAGCGAGGCAGCCGACTCACAGGAACTAGCCTATGTAGTACACTCAGAAAATAAGTGAAAAATCAAGCCATAAAAACCTGCTTAAGCAAATACATTCCACTCCAGGGCTTCAGATATTACCTCAAGTTTTGCTTATGCCAGCCTCCCTAGAGCAAGGAACATTAGGGTAGGACACGCAGCGGACCCAAGGGCTGCTGCCACATTCCAGAGGACTCCGGACAGCTCCTGAAACAAGGCCCCTGGAGTGTCATTGCTGGAAGTCCAGCAGTATTTGGATACAAGGATGAGGCAGAAATAGCTCTTTACTAATAAATGCTAATCGAAAGAGTACCACAGCCCTTTGATTTGATCGCCATGTGGACATTCCTGTCTCTCTGTGAGAATAAGCCAATAAATAAAGAAGTCAGTCTGACAATTTTGTTCTGCACAAGCGTAGAATTTTCGACTTCCGCCTGCAACCCGAGACACAAATTGTAGGTCGTGGATTTTTGCTTCTCACCCTCTACAAGCAAGTTACCATGATTCCATTTCCCCACAGCTCGGTAAGTAAGATTGAATAGAATTTAGTGTCCTCAGGCACTTTTCTCTACTAAGACTATCTGACCAGTGCCCAGTTCAGTCTGCCAAATGCACTGCCCTTCGTATGTTCTGAGAATATAATAAAAGGAAGGGAAAGAGTGCGAGAAAAAGCTTTTCCACTGAAACAGTTATGCTCACCTAATTATAGCCCAATTCTACTCTCAAATGCTGATCAGTTATTCCCAGAACTGCTCTTTGCTGTTCCCTGCAACCACACACACACTCTCACACAAACACACACACAAACACACATATACAAACATACACTTCCCTACAAATAAAGAGGAAATGTGGCCCAAGTCCAAGAACAGTAATTGGTTTGGGGCTGGTGTTGAATAACCTTGTGGTGATTCTCCTTATTTCACACTAGCTTGAGCATGCCCTGGTGGCAGCCATCTGGCCCTGATCATCATCTGGCCCTCTCTGTTTTTGAGCGTATGACCCTTTGTGCCTTGAGACTGTAGGCTGAACCATGTTTTACCAACTTGCCTTTCCCTCAAACTGCTAATTGTGAACTTCACTGAGAACAGTGCTCTCTCTTCACTATTAGTTTTTTCCGTTCCTCCTCTGCTCTGATAGCTTAAAAAGTATAAAGCACAACTATTTCATTCGTTTACTCTTTCAAAAGTTATAGTTGGTGCATGTAGCTTTTGAGAATGTTTTGGGGATTAGGTGATGATGTGGAAAGAAGCAGCACAGCAAAATAATTAAAAGCATATGAAAATAATTAAATTAATTAAAAATTAAGAGCCAGACAGACCTGGATTTTAATCCTTACTCTGCCATGTGCTAGTTATGAAATCTTAAGTGAGTTATTTCTTTGACCACTGAATTATTTTAAAATGTATTTTAAAACTTCAAAATGCATGGGGGAGAAAGATATCTTTTTTTTTAATTGAGGTATTACTTCAAAGAGGAAAGCAAACAAATCTTAAATGTTCAGCTTGGTGAATTTTTACAAATGTATCTATAACCACTGCTGGTCAAAATGCGGATATTTCCAACACTCAGAGGCTCCCTTTTGCTCCTCATTCTACAGATATCCCTTCCATAGGACTTTACTGTTCCGACCTTTTCCTCCATAGATTAGTTTCACTAACTCTTGACCATTATATATGGAATAATATAGTGTGTACTCTTGTGTCTGGCTTCTTTCTCCCTATATTATTACTAGGCAATGTGTTAAATTTAAGTTTAACTACAGAAGGGGAGAAAATATTTGCAAGCTATGCATCCAATAAAGGGCTAACGACCAGAACCTACAAAAAACTCAAGCAAATCAGCAAAAAAAAAAAAAAAAAAAAAAAAAACCATTAAAAAGTAGGCAAAAGACATGAACAGAAGCTTTTCAAAAGAAGACAGACTAATGACTCATAAACATATGAAAAAAATGTTCACTATCACTAATCATCAGGGAAACGCAAACTAAAATTACAATGAGATATCACCCTACCCCAGTTAGAATGTCTTTTATTAAAAAGTCCACAAACAATACATGCTGGCATGGATGCAGAGAGAAAGGAATGCTTATATACTGTTGGTGGGACTTCAAATTAGTACAACTTCTATGGAAAACAGTATGGAGATTCCTCAAAGAGCCAAAAGGAGACCTACCATTTGACCCAGCAATGCCACTACTGGGTATTTACCCAAAAGAAAAGAATCATTTTATCAAAAAGACACTTGCACTCAAATGTTCATTGCAGCACAATTCACTATTGCAAAGATGTGGAATCAATCCAAGTGCCCATCAATTCATGAGTGAATTAACAAAATTTGGTGTATCTATTCTATGGAATACTACACAGCCATGAATTAAGGCCTTTTGCAACAATTTGGATGGAACTGGAGACCATTATCCTAAATGAAGTATCTAAAGAATGGGCAAACAAACACCACATGTACTTTCTGTTAAATTGGAACTGACCAATGAGCACACACAGCAGAGAGGGAAGTAAAACTCAGTGGAAATCAAGCAGGGGGGAGGGGAGAGGAGAGGATGGATGAGCACCAACCTAATGGGTACAAAGAACACTATCTGGGTGATGGGCACACTTACAACCCTAACTGAAGCATAGCAAAAGCTATCCATGTAACAAAACCCTTTGTACCCCCATAATATTTTGCAATAATAATAAAAACAGGATTTTACACCTTTTTTTTTGTGGTAGCCTGCCTCTAAGATGGGTCTCCATGACCCCTGCCTCCTGGTATATATACCCTTGAGTAGTTCCTTGTTGTACAATAGTTCACCAATGCAGTATTGTGGAAGTGCTGCTGTGTCACTTCTGGGATTAGTTATAAAAGACACTGTGGCCTCCATCTTCTTGCTCTCTGTCTTGCTTGAGTCACTTGTGCTGGAGAAAGCCAGCTTCCATGTCGTGAGCAGCCCTGTGGAGAGGCCCACATGGCCAAGGAACGGAATGAGGTCTCTGGCCATCAGCCACATGAGTGAGCTTGGTATCAGATTCTCCAGCCCTGATTTTTTTTTTAGATGATTGTCACCGGGGCTGATGGCTCGACCACAACCTCATGGAAGAACCTGAGACTGAACCATCCAGGTAAGCCACTCCTGTATTCCTAATCCTCAAAAAGAGTGTAAAAAAAAAAAAAGTGATGCTATTCAGCAATAAAAAAAATAAAATAGACACCATTAAATTACTTGGAAACCCGGCCAGGCGCTGTGACTCACACCTGTAATCCTAGCACTCTGGGAGGCCGAGGTGGGCAGATCCTTTGAGCTCAGGAGTTTGAAATCAGCCTGAGCAAGAGCGAGACCCGTCTCTACTAAAAATAGAAAGAAATTAATTGGCCAACTAAAAATACATAGAAAAAAATTAGCCGGGCATGTTGGCACATGCCTGTAGTCCCAGCTACTCGGGAGGCTGAGGCAGAAGGATTGCTTGAATCCAGGAGTTTGAGGTTGCTGTGAGCTAGGCTGATGCCATGGCACTCTAGCCCGGGCAACAGAGTGAGACTCTGTCTCTAAATAAATAAATTAATTAATTAATTAATTAATAACTTGGAAACAATTTGATCCTTTTAAGCAGGTTTTGCTTTTTATGCAGGTCATGTTTTTAGGCTTTGTTAAACTGAACAAGACTTGAATTTATGTGCCTTCTAATGGAGATTCAATAGGAAGTATGGAGCATCATCTATGAAATATTTTGAATAAAAAAAAATTGAGCCTGAATTTGATCAAGCCTCAGCTATAACTAACTACAGTTTTCAGGAAATATGGGGGGTGGGAAAGTGTGTTAAAGGACACCATGGAAATAAAATCCAAAATCTTCCAGATTATATTAGAAAAATAACATGTTTTTTTTTCCAAAAAATAAATATCCTAATAGAAGAAGGAAGAGAATCTGCACAAATTAAAAAAACACTTAAGAGAACATTTAAAAGATATATTAGCCAAAGGCAAAAAATAGACTTTCAAATCTGATTCAAACAAGCCAATATTAGAAAGACGTTTACAAGACACTTGAGGAAGTTTGAACCCTGGTTGGATATTAGATGGTATTAAGGAATTATTATTAATTATTAATGTTTTAAAGATATTGTGGTTATATCTACCTATATATATGTAAGAATTTTATCTCTCAGATATACAGTGAAGTATTACATCCAACATGTATTAATAGAATTAATTTTAAAGTAATTTAGAGGAGGTGTGCGAGGAAAAAGTGGGAAACAAATGAAACGGGATTAGCCAGAGTTAATTGTTAGAAACTAAGTAACAGAGGCTTTCTATTAATATTCTGTTGTACCATTTTGTATGTTTGAAATTTTTTTTAAAAAATTAAACAAAAAGAGTGGATCCTTGGATTCAGACTCTGAGTTCAATTCCCAGCTTTGCTTCTTAGTAGGTATACAATCTTAAATGAATTAACCTCTGTGACTTAGTTTCCTTGTGGACTGGACAATAAAAGCTCTAACTTCATAGGAAAGTAATAAGGATGAAATGAAACAATGTATATAAAGTGCTTAATGCAATGCCTGATCCACGGTTAAGTGTCATAAGAAGGTGTTGGCCGTAGTTATCATCTTTACTTAACACTCACTTTATATATTCATGAGATTTAATCTCTCCTCTGTCAAATTTCAGACATTCTAGAAGTGTGTAAATTAAGAGACATTCTAAATTTTAAAAGGAAATCTATCAAATCTCACTTCAATCTTATATCACCTATGTTATATATTTTGCTATGTGAAATATATACAGTATGAGTTGTAAAAAAAACAAACTCATTACATCATTTTGTAAAAAAAAAAAAACCTTTTTCCACCTGCAGAAAATTTGAAGGAACAGTGCCTGGAATGTTCCTGGAAATCGCTGAGATAGAACTGATGTGGAAAGGATGAGTCATGAAATATAGACTTTTTGTCCTTATGGTGTCTTTCCAGCTTTGCTCAAAACTTTGAAAATGCTATGTCTCTGTAAACACAGTTGTTGTCACCGCTGACTTGCTGAGCTTTTTGGCAAGCCTTTTAGGCCTCTCAGCTTTAAGAGAACATAATGTAATACTAAATGCATAGGCCGGGCGCAGTGGCTAACCTGTATAATCCTAGCACTCTGGAAGGCCGAGGCGGGAGAATCGTTTGAGCTCAGGAGTTTGACACCAGCCTGAGCAAGAGTGAGACACCTCCCCACTGCCGGCTCTACTAAAAATAGAAAAAAAATTAGTGGGGCAACTAAAAATAGAAAAAATTAGCCTGGCATGGCAGCGCATGGCTGTAGTCCCAGCTACTCGGGAGGCCGAGGCAGGAGGATTGCTTGAGCCAGGAGTTTGAGGTTGCTGTGAGCTAGGGTGACGCCATGGCACTCTAGCCCGGGCAACAGAGTGAGACTCTGTCTCAAAAAAAAATACTGAATATATACATTACATTAGAGGACTCATATTAAACCTCTTGCAGAAAGGCTTTATTTGAAAGTGCATTACCTTGAATTTGTGCACTATTTTTCCTTCATATTTCCCTGAATCATAAGGCTTTATCACATTTCACAAATGAAGACGCTGTACGAAATGCCAACGTCAGAGCCAACAGCATAATGAAGACCATGTCACCTTACACTGCAATGGTGCGCAGGCCACACTCCACTTTCTGAAAGTATGTTTACATCCCTCCGGCTCAGCTTCACCACAGCCAGCTTCACCTCCAAGTTCCTTCACAGCAGTACCTAAGTGGTCACTGTGAACACCTTTGATTAATTTTTCTTTTGAGCCTTTATAAAAGATAGCACTTTTTACCATAAAATTAAGACTGCATCATCCAAAAATTTATGAAATAGGAAAAAACCCACCCACAATGTCATCACCTTAACATGTGATTTTACTTTTTACTTCTTGCTCAGACTGAAACAAGTACCTGTAATATTTTTATACAAAATTATTCACTAGCTTTCCCCTTTTTCTTCCCTCTACCACCCCCACCCCCTTTTCAGGAAATGTTATGAGTCAGAGAGGGATAAGATTTAGAAAGAGCCCTGTTTAGGGTGGTTCTTTCTAGCAGGCCGAGATATTTGCGAAGTAGGATCATCCCCAGAACCCAGAATGCTTGTTTCTTGGCCCCATCTGTGTCCTTTGCTTGTGCTGTTCTCAAGTGAAGTGTTTTCCATTCTCCTCCTTCTGCACAATCTTTCAAAGCCAGAACACATCCCAACTCTCTTCCCTCTCATCCTGGGTTGTGATTTCTAGACTAAGTCTGTACCTCCAAGTCAATTCTCACTCCTAGCTGCCTGTGGAATTCGCTGATACTTTTTATAAATTAGATACTCAGGCCTTCCCTCAGACTGAGAATCATAATCTAGGATCGGAATCAAAAACTTTTATTTTTTTAAAAGTTTCTCCAAGTGATTCAGAAGATCCTAAGAGTTCAGAAACCCTTGTTCTAGTACTTACAATTCTCCTGGTCAGGTCTTGCTAGTTTCATATTCCATTCTTTTAGCACCATCAGTCCCACCCTCTTGATGTTTGAAAGAATAAAGCTCACGCAAGACATATCTATTTGGTTTCTAATTTAACCTATTCTTGCTCTGGGAACACTGGCCTCTCTCTGGTTCTCTCCCTAGTTTATCTTTCTGATACTATCCCTGAACTTTTGATCAGCCTCCCCCGAGTTCTCTTATAGTGATGGTTCGCAAACCTTAATGTACAACAGAATTGCCTAGAGGGCTTGTTAAAACACAAATTTCTGGGCCCCAACCCCAAATGTGCAACGCAGTAATTCTAAGAATTTGCATTTCTAACAAGTTTCCAGGTGTTGCTCATGTACCTGGTTAGGGAACGACACTAAAAAATCACTGTTACAGGTTTTCCAATTAACCCCGTAACTTGGACATCACCTGGCAACTTGATGCAGTTGTGACCCCTTTTCCTCCCCAGAATAATTATCAATCTCCCTTTAAAGATCCATTGCTGAATCACAATACACATTTGCACTTAAAGGCAATTAAATCCAATAAATCCAAGTTAAAATGTGCTTATTATGAGAAAAATGATTCTGGTTACTGAAAATATCATTGATTTTTCATAACATGTGTTAGAATTATTAAGGTACATTTTCTTGTTATTACACAGACCTCTGACCCCAATTTGAGAAGGGGAGCTCTACTCTCACAGTGATGGGCGTGACGGTTAATTTTATGTGTCAATTTGGGCTACGAGATGCCTAGATAGCTGGTAAAACATTTCTGGGTTTGTCTTTGAAGGTATTTCTGGAAGACAGTATTATAACACTTGAATCAGTAGACTGAGTAAAGAAGATCACCCTCATCAATCTGGGTGGGCATCATTCAATCTGTTGTGAGACTGAATAAAACAAAAGGGCAGAGGAAGAATGAATTTGCTCTGTTTGAGCTGGGATATGCATGTTCTCCTGCCCTGGGACATTGGCACTCCTGGTTCTCTGGCCTTCAGACTCAGACTGGGACTTATACCATTTGCTCCCCTGTCTCTCAGGCCTTTGGGTTTGGACTGGAACACCACCAGAGTTCCTGAGCCTCCAGCTTGCAGATGGCAGATCGTATAGCCTCCATAATCATGAGCCAATACCTCCCCGTAAATCTTTCTGTATATCTATATACATCCTATTGGCTCTGTTTTTCTGGAAAACCCTAATACAATGGGGTTGTTGAGGAGTTCTGCCACACTAAACTCCAATTTATAATGATCACTTTTGTTTAACTCTTAAACTGAATTTAATTCCTTACATTTTAGTTCTAAACTATCTTTTCATTGCGTTAAGTGAGTTAATTTTAACCAGAATGCAAGCTTTTTAAAGAGAGGACTCTGTGTTATACTTTTTGTGCCCCTACTAATGATAAGTACTCAGTCCTGATTGGGTGACTCATTCATTCATCACTTCCCAATATGCTTTTCCTAAAGCAGGACTCTAAAAAGCGCCGTGAATTGCAAAAACATCAGTCTTGGCCAGTAGAAAAACAGATTTCCAAGCCCACTGAGTGATTTGTGTTTCAGTCACTCTCCTAGATTATGCATGACTTTTCTTTGCCTCTTTTTACCTGGATAACTGAGATCTGACTACACCATGATGAATCATCGAGAGGAAGGACTGGTGATAGTAAGCTAGGGTTAGAAATGAATTCAAAATTACCAATAATAGCCAAATTTCTGGGAATAAAAGGGCTAGAAATTGAAAATGGAAATTTTTTGTGTACCTTCCAATAGATGTCACTATTATTAACTACTTTTTAGGCATGAAAACTGGATCAAATTTGAGAGGCAAGAGGGAAATTGAGGAACAAAAATCAAATATTCAAATAAAACACCCATGGGGCTTATATGTTCACTCGTGACTATTAATTAAGTTATTAAATCACAACAGGTATGATTTCACCAGACTTAAAGTGACTATTAACTCTCACATAAATTCTACCACACTATTGCCAAATGATTCTCATATTTTTATAAGCATTTTACCCAATTCTGCATTTTCTGAATTTATAACAATTGTTTCACAAGGACTCATAAATATACATAATGCTATAACCTTCTAACTTCACAGTTCAGAGGCTCTCAGACTCTTTGTCCTTAAGTACCCAAGGTTCTCTTGCTATTGCTCCCCTCCACCATGATCAGCACCTCAATCCCATGCTTCCATTCCTCCCTTTCCCTGGCATTCCTGGTATGATCTTAAAGATAGGGAGAGAGGAAACAGCACGTGAAGGTTCAGGAAAAAAGAGATGAATCGCACCATTACCGCCATTCAGGAGCTAAAAATTGTGCAGCTCTGTCCTCACAATCCACTGGAAGCTCATTCCAATGAGAATTCAAGCTTTACAAATCTTTTTGAAAAATGGAATGGATGACAATAGCAAAATTGGGCTGTTATCAAAATTTAAAAAATCATAAAATATGTTAGATGAACTATTTATGTCTTACTACAAAAAAATTTAGATGGATATCAATATCATATGTTCTTCAAAAAAAAAGTCATCCTTAAACAAAAGACCCACCCATGACATCCTATCTTGTGTTAGTAAAAAATAAAATTTATTCATCTCTTCTCTAGACATAATTTTTAGAATATGTCATTTATCCAGATGTTAGTTTGCATGCTTTTGGTCAAAACTTAAATGTTCCATAAAATGCATTTAACAGCTCAGTATTTTCATGCAAACTGCATTTTAGACACAGAGAAATCTTACTAATGACCAATGATCTATGGCTCTTAAGAACCACCTTTATCTTTTTGCTGGAAAAATATTGTAATGGTAGTGATTAACTTGGCTGAGGAAATCCAGAAATCATATTCTTTTGGATTCCTAAGTACCACCAAATATTTGAGCAAAAGAGAGTAAACGGATGATCTAAAATAGGGTTTCTCAACCTTGACATTGACATTTTAGGCCAGATAATTCTCTGTTGTAGGAGACTGTCCTGTGCATTATAGGATATTGAGTAACATCCCTGGTCTCTATTCATTAGATGCCTGTAGTCCCATCACGCCCTCCCTGTTGTAACAACAAAAAATATCTTCAGCCATTGCCAAATGCCCCTTGGGTGGCAAAATCATCTTTAGTTGAGAGTCCCTATTATAAAGTGATAAGCAGAAAAAGTCCAAACTTAGATATTCATTGAAAAAAGTTCTGACTCTGCAGCCCCACAGAAGCATCAATTTGTTTTTATGCATTATCTCAAAGTTTCTGCCAAGTGTCATATTTTCCCAATGGAATAATTTCTCCAAGGTACAAATGACACTCCAGAGACAAGAACATAAGTTTATTTTATTGCCCAATTATTTTCTTTAAAAAGTTTGATAAAATAAAACGAACTTTTACTACCATAGAAACCTTTTGACATGTACAATGACATTATTACTATATACAACTTGAAAAACAAGTGCTTCCAGCTCCAAGTAAAGTGATGTTGAACATTCCTGACTATAGTTAAGCTGTAGGAAACTTCCCGGATGGCCAATATTTTCCTTGGTTTGGAAAAAAAATTATACAATTGAAAGATATAAATAAGACCTTCAATGAGTTGAGAATCATAAAAATGCTATCTGAAGCTCAGTAATCTGAATCTTGGGAAGTTTGTAGTAATTGTAAGAGTTCAACAGGTAAAACGAAACCCTGTGGATATTCAAACTTCAGTCTTCCAGGAGAGGAGTAGGTTCACAGTTGGTCTATCAAAAATAAAAGCTATTCCTATTGTGGTAGAAGTTGATATCTGGGGTTCATATGCCATTTTTCACCAGCTCATGGACTCCATTCTCGTCAATGATTAAAGGTGCGTGGAATTCTTTATCTGCCACATAACCTTCTAGTCCCTAGAAAAAAGGATTAAAATGAAACACAGTTAGAAAACTGGTGGGTGGGCACTGTTCATGCTGGACTTAGAGGCTGTAATAATGATTTAAAGCATGAATGCCGAAAGTTGGATTGAGATGTGGAATTTAAAAGTCAAAAATCTATTAAAAATACTTTTTAAACTAGATTTAATGACTGATTTATGAAAGTAAAAAACAAATAAGAAATTATTCTGATTATAATTTCTCAAATTAACATGACAATATTCATTTTTCCTATAATCATCTCTCAATATAGTTAACTTTCTAAGCAAGAATAGCTGTCTCTGAAGCTGTAACTAAGCAATACTGACAAGGATCTCCAAAAAAAATATTACATAATTACAATAGTAGGGACCCATAAAATCTCCAGGTTTTAAAACTGACAGAACTATGTATATGAACAAAACAGAGCCTTTGAAAGAAAAATCACATACATTAGAATGAGCCAGATGATTTACCTAAAATACAAAGCTATTACATTTTAAAAGTCTGTTGCATTTCAGTGGGTAGGTGAAATGGACCAGACATAATGGATTTCTGTTAATGGCAACTAACCATTAACTAACTAATGGGATAGATGCAAAGCCATACAGGAATTCTCAAAGAGAAGAATGCAAAATAAATGCAGCTTCTCAGCTCGAGCCCAGGAAGGACTCCTCAGGGCAGGGCTATCAGAAAATGTTATACCTTCTCTAACGGCAACTCTACTTAAACAAGACAACACCAGAATCTTACTTTTAAAAAAAGTTTTGTTTCATTTTAATTGAAAAATAATAAGTATATATATTTATGGGGTACAGTGTGATGTTTCAATGGATATACATATTGTGGAATGATCAAATCAGGCTAATTAACTTATCCCTCACCTCAAATATTTATCACTTCTTTGTGGTAAGAATATTTAAAATCTACTTTTTTAGCTATTTTGAAATATACAATACTTTGTAAAAGAATAGGGAAAAAACCAAAGCAAACTTACTTCTCCAGCATAGGAGATGAGAGGAGAGATTTCACACTGGATTGGTACATCATTGGCATCCTTCAAGCTAAGGAAAAAACCAAATATGTGTTAACGATTTTGCTTCTCATGTTACTTGCCAGAGTGAAAGTACACACCATACTTCCCTCCTAGAAGCTAACAAAATTCTCCTAGTTAAAAAAAAAAAAAAAATGGAAGCGATACTTCCCAAATCACTAAATTCCCTGAGGATTAAGTAAACATGAAATTCTCATGGCCTGAAAGACATATTTAGGGCAAGTGCCCATAATTACTGGTAGCTCTTTACAGCACTTCACTAGTTTTATACACTATCCTCTTATGTACAACTCATTTTTTTTTTACCATTTCCAAGTTTCCATTTGATAAAGGGACTACTTATTGAGTTTATACTACGTGCCAGGCCCACTACTAGGTGTTTAAATCCTTCCTATTTCATTTTAATCCTCACCACAGCCTTGCAAGTTAGGTACTAATCTTGACAGACATACTAAATCTGCACTATCCAATACAGTAACCAATAGCCACATGTGGCTACTTAAATCTTAATTAAGATATTCAAAATTAAAAATGTACAGTTCAGTTTCTTAGTCATAATAATCACATTTCAAGTGTTCAGGAGCCATGACTGTCTAATGACTACCAAATTGGACAGCACAGATAAAAAACATGTCCTTCATTACAGAAAGTTCTATTAACATTAGATAGTACTATTCTAAAGGTCAGTTAAATTATTTCCCAGCACATCAGCCAGGCGCGGTGGCTCACGCCTGTAATCCTAGCACTCTGGGAGGCCGAGGCGGGCGGATCCTTTGAGCTCAGGAGTTCCAGATCAGCCTGAGCAAGAGCGAGACCCCATCTCTACTAAAAATAGAAAGAAATTAGCTGGACAACTAAAAATATATAGAAAAAATTATCTGGGCATGGTGGCGCATGCCTGTAGTCCCAGCTATTTGGGAAGCTGAGGCAGAAGGATCGCTTGAGCCCAGGAGTTTGAGGTTGCTGTGAGCTAGGCTGACGCCACCGCACTCTAGCCCGGGCAACAGAGTGAGACTCTGTCTCAAAAAAATTAATTAATTAATTAAGTAAGTAAGTAATTATTTCCCAGCACGTTTTTCTGTACAAACCAAATCTTCTAGATTAACTGAGCTGATTTATTCAATGTTTCAAAGTACTTCTGTTTCCAAAATTCCTTTTTTATTTTATTTTTTTTGAGACAGTCTCACTGTGTCGCCCAGGCTAGAGTGCCGTGGCTTCAGCCTAGCTCACAGCAGCCTCAAACTCCTGGGCTCAAGCAATCCTTCTGCCTCAGCCTCTCAAGTAGCTGGGACTACAGGCATGAGCTACCATGCCCGGCTAATTTTTTCTATATATTTTAGTTGGCCAATTAATTTCTTTCTATTTTTTTAGTACAGACGGGGTCTCACTCTTGCTCAGGCTGGTCTTGAACTCCTGACCTTGAGCGATCTGCCCGCCTCAGCCTCCCAGAGTGCTAGGGTTACAGGCATGAGCCACCACGCCCGGCCCAAAGTTCCTTTTTTGAAGGCCTAAACCAGAATGCACCCAAGCAAAGGCAAGCCCGAAGTCACCATTTGCTTCTCCTAGGTCACAATCTAACATTTATAGCCATTTGCAATCCTGAATTTCTAAATTATCTAACACAAAAGTCAATAAGTAGCATTTTTTAATACATTTACAGTCATTAGAGCTCTGTGTTACTTGACATTTCAAGAATCTTACCAGTAGAATATAGGGCACACAAAAATCCAGTGTTTTGTCAAACTGTAGCTCTTCTTTGCTTTCCCAAGTATGTAGTGTCAAACTTTTGTGGAGTCAATACAATCAGAGGCTTCTCAGTTTAGCCACAGGTCGACCTTTCTCCATATCACATTCCAACTTACTTATCCTGCCACTTTGCACTCAGTCCAGGCCAGTCACACTCTTTGGATTATTCCAAGTCTCTCTCAACTACGGTCCCTTTGACTGTAAAAACCATACCCATTCTCCAAGATTTAGCTCAAACTTAACCTTTCCTTGACCACTGCATTTCATAGTCATTGCTCCCATTGAGTTGTTCATATAAAAATAAATTTATCAGATAACTGCTAAGATAACTGCCTCCTAGAGTACTTATCATTTCTACCACACATTGAGAACATAATCACATACTGCCTGATAATGTTAACTTTTATGTATGTGCATCTTGAACCTCCAAGCTGTTAAGAAATGACTTATCCTCTTGTGTAAGATACTTCAGCACCTAGGATACTAACAGCACCTGTAGGCCTATAAACAGGCTTACCAATGCTTGATGGCTGAATGAATAATAAATGAACTATGAGGGTAGACAGATGACAGACTAGAGGAGAAACTAGAAGGCACAGGTAGGGTGCACATCACTCCAGATATGAGCCAGGTTCTATCACAAGAGATCAAGAGATCTAGTCCAGACCCTCTGGGGGCAGCTCAAAGTCATACTATTAACAAACAAAATGAGGGTCCACCCCATTGATAAGATGTACATAACCCAGTCCCACCTCAACCCCTAAAGGATTCAGTGTACCACACATACTTAGCTTGGAACACATTCTTAGCTGCCCTGAATATATAACCTTCCAGTCTAAGCACCACAAAGATACCCCAAGAAACTAAGAAAGTCAACTTTAGTAAACAAAGTTAGATGCCCTGAAAGAGGAGAGGCAGAAGCTACTATCACCAAATGTAAAATCTCAGGATACAGGCCAATTAGCCCAATAACATTACTGCCCCCAATTCTTTAGCCAAACATCCTTTTGGTAGCTAACACTATTCACTACGCATTAAGGTGAAAAATAAAAACAAGGTCATTTATCAAAACTCAGCATCCTCGCTTCCATTCTTTCAGAATATCTCCACACAGTTTCCTGCCTTTTTAAGACAAAATACTTCCTTTTCATCTCTCATGTTTAAGCAATCTTTTCCAACTGTCTGAGGACATCCTTTGGTGCTAAGGATTTCAGTAGGAACTATTCCTAAGTCTATAATCTCATTTAGGACCAGACTTTAATTTCAGTTTAATTATTTTACCAATGGCTAAAATGAAGTAAATCGGAAGGAGACTAAATAGAAGAACAAGACATTTGTAAAAAGTTGTAAATAATGTTAACAACCTTCTGTATCTTAACTAAGGTAGCTGGATGCTGGTTTTGACTATAATAATTAAGAAACTATTTCACTTTTAGGTTAAAAGCTGTGGTTCAACAAGAAAGAAATTTAAGGTCAAAGTTTTATTTCTTAAGTTATAAAAGCAGCTTGCTTCCACATATTAAACATGGATGAGACCAAAAGACACAAAAGCCCCTGCATCCCAGTTCCCATAGCATGAGGGGCAATAGTCATCTCTGGCTCCTAGAAGAAGCTAACCAGATCTTCGAGTGCACTTCCTTGTCTACAGGGCCACATCCCAGAAACACTCCACGGGGCAAAGAGGAGTGGCTCAGACAGGAAAAAGCACACAGGTGACCCTGACATCAGTGCTACTCTGTTTCTGAGATGACTTCCATCTCCAGATCTGTTGCCCTGAACACATTTCCCAAATTATCTGAAAAACTTAAAATCCAAGCTAAACCTAATAACTCTCAAAGTGTAACAAGAAGATCAAGCTGTCTCTTTAGCTATAAAGATAATGGCTTTTTCGAAATCTGTCAGTACCCAGATGAGAGGATATATGTTACTTCTAACTAAAAATGACCTGCTATTAAGACAAAGAGATTCTTTAGAAGATAATATCTAAAATCAATGCACAGTGACCTAAAAGGAGAGCTATTAGTGTGGGAATAAATTAAAAGAATAGTTTTCTCAGTATTAAGAGCCACGATGTATGTCAGGAACAATTCGCCTTCATACCAACAGCATATATCTAATTTAGTAAGATACATCTTTGGAATGTAACTATCATCTAAGCTTATGTAAAAGGTGTAAGTTGAGATCCAAATTTACTCCCTGGCCTGTAACCTGTTCTGGATCTTACCCATCATCTGTAAATTTGTCACTGAGAGCTCTAAAACCTATGGTCGGATTCTTTAGTAAAGCATGCTCCCCATTTCCAGCATGCACTGAGATTCTGAGTTAGTGTCATCCAGAAAGAGACCTGCCACCAAGTAAGCAGTGAGCCCCCACCAAAGATTCAACCGTCCTCCCTCCAGACCCCCAAAAGGCAGAGCGCTAAACTACAACGCCAGTTAGTACAGAGGGAAGCACAGCCCCATCACCATGCACTGTAGGCAGGCGAGTATATTTACTTGTAATTGACATCAGCTGTGATGGTCTCTGACTTCCCTTTTGTAGCACTGCTATGTGGGAATAAATAAGCATTAATGGGAATGGAAACAAATCAAACAATAACAATGAAGTGGAGTTATAGAATATACTTGACTGAATGGCATGTATTTATGCTGAATCATAAATCTGACACAACAGACCTGAAGGGGTAAAAAAACAAACTCAATGGCCAAAGATGAAACATGGGGACAATGTGACACGCCGCTGAGCAAGCTTGTTGACAATACAGAGCCTGAAAATGGCCTTGGACTGGGAGACAGAAGCTATCGCTGCTCCTTCTTGTAAAGATGTTACGGACCAAGAAGTTGTAATGCCCAATGTTCTAACATTTATTCAGGCATTCTTGCAGCCAGCCATTTTATTCTTTAATGATAAAATTAAATGACAAAATGCTTTTACACAAGTATAGAAATAATGGATGATTTAGAAACGGAAATTCTAGGTGCCAATGAAGGTTTCATCATAATATAGAAAATTTAGCTTAAAGGTGCTTTATTTTGAATTTGAATAGTTACAAGTACCTTCTTTTTTTCACTTCTGAAAAACAAAAGCATTTCTAGAGTCTCAGTATTAGTGAATGTAACTGCCATTCACTTACCTCCTTTGCACCTTCCTCTAATCTAAAAGGGCTATGATGAAAACTGTGATGGGCCTACATCTCACAGGTAGCCTGGGGCTGGCAGGGTATTGAGTGGGTCTCACAGATAGCACTTGTATCTGAGGCTACAGATAACATGGGCAGCAACAACCAATCCTCTGTGGCCAGGGACTTGTCCTGTGGCATAGTGCGTTGCTGATGTGCTTTACCCACATGGCAAACCAAAAGAATTATCTCCTGACCATTATTTTAGGAGGAGTCATTTCACTGTCAGGGTGGAGCTGTTTCCAAAAAAACAAGCGATTTAGAAGAGACTCCTCTCTAAGAGGATGTAAAGCTATCATTATCGTTGTAACAGGCAAAGCTGTCCACGTTTCACATCAGGAACTGCCCACACATCATCACTTTGCTTTTTAAAAAACAATCTAGGAATATATCAGAGAGAGAGAGAGAAGTCCAAGAGAGCATTTATACAAAAAAGATACCGACTTACCGGGGAATTGCTGGAAGGCGAGAGCCATTTTCATCTATGAAGTGTCCCCCTGCATTGAGGACCCAGCAATGATGAAGGGACATCAAAGCGTGCCTTGCTGTAGTAGGGTTGTCCTTCCCATTCTGACTGTCTGCATTTTTTAGCGGGGAAAACTCATCCTCCCGTAATACTTCATACACCACAAACTTCCTAGAGTGAAACCATGCAAAGACTTCTTTATTACGAAATTAAAAAAACTACATAAACAGCTTCTGACTCCTCCCTATAGCTAACTAAGCCTTTGGTCTTCAAAAATAGGCTCTCTTAACCCAATTTCGAATGAATGCTGAATAAAATAATGCTCATCCCTGGACCCCAAAAAAGTTGAAATTTTCTTTTCCAGTGCAAAATGAGAAATCATTTCCACCTCCAACTACAAAATACTTCATCTTACACATCAGAAAGATTAGAAATCCTAATGCACAGCGATCACATTAGTATCTGTCCTGGGTAAAAATAAATAAAGATCACATTACTATCTGTCCTGGATTCTAAAAAAAAAGGGCAAAAAAAGATGATTTATAAATATGGGGAGATTAATTTTACACAGCTAATTTGTCTTCTGCATTTTCATACTGCCAAATTCTCAGACACATATCAACATCAATGTGATCTTTATAGAGAACTAAATAATCTAAAAAACACGTTTACTGAAACATTTACTTACAGGTTAGTAAGATATTCTAAACACAAAATGGGTCAATTCTTTATCTTCACCCTTTTAATCTCTCAGTCAAAATAAATGACCTTAACAACTCTGCAGGAGACCCAGGAGCTAGTCAATAAAAAGGAAGATGGTGTCTTACGCAACTCAGAGCACACTCCTGGAGTGGTGGTTTTATTCTAGAGAATGATAATGCATCTAGACTACACACTCATGATCAAAATGTCATAACTGACATTTAAGCTAGCATATAAGCTAGCAGATGTTTCCTGCACAGAGTTTCATGCCTATGAGAATAAAAAGCAGCATTTCAAGACTTTTTTAAAAATCTTACTGGTGCTATTCAAAACATACTTTGCAAACTGGAAGATGTCAAAGACAAATTTTTCCATCTTTATTCCATTTGGTTTGTCTGGCTTAATTAACTGCCCTTGGGAATCCACATATGGAATCTTCTTTTGAGCCACATGGTGCTGTAACTGAGGTTCATAAACACTAAGAAGTAGGGAGAAAAAGATATAATCACTTGCCAGATTTAAAATGCCAGAAAATCTGATAACACTCCGGAGCAAATGCGTCAACAACGAGTACTAAGATTTTCAAGATGAAGAGCACTTGCTAAGTTTCATTTCATATTTAAATAATAAATGAACCGATTTTCCTTCATTTATTTCCTTATTTTTTAAAAAAATCAAATAATGATTTCCACATTAAAAATACACCCCCCATGTCTCTCTCATAATTTCTATGTCTTTTATAAAATGTTCTACTTCCTTGTCCTAATTTCCCAAATCTCTTTAAATATGGCATAAAAAGATGAGTATTAAAAGTTACTATGAATTATTAACACAGCTATAAATAACAGAGTAGAATGGAAAATATTTTGGAACTGGAGTTGATATTTTAAAGTAAAGCTTATTAACTTTGTAAAAAGTAGACAGTCATCTTGAATGCCTAAAAGCCATCAGAAAGCGAGAATATCCTTAGGTGAGATAAAACAGCTCTTATTGTATCCTTTGTGGCACCACCAAGCTAATTTTCGTGCACATCTCAAGTTCTTTTTTTTTTCTTTTCTACTCTTTCATGCACTAGTTCCTAAATGCTAGTCTGTGAACCAGCTGAACTAGAATTGTATGGATAGCTTTTCAAAAAATACAGATGCTGTGGATATACCTCCAGAAATTCTGATTCAGCTGGTGTAGGGTAAACATCTATATTTTTAAAAAGCTCCCAGTTGTAAAACAGAATGTTTCATTTCTTATTTTTCCCTTCAACAGAACCTAGCACATAGTTGGGGGATGGGAGGGTAAGAATAAAAAGGAGAAATGCTTTGGACTCCAGTCAATGCACTGGGGAGTGGGCTCCTACTAATTCCCACCTCACGATATTAATATATCTTACTAAGTAAAACAATCACCGTGCGAGATAAATGTCCATTTGATAAAAGTGATCCTCAGGAAAGATGAGTTCTGTGGGATATGGATTTGGGGGATCTGCCTACCTCTCAAGTGACTTAGTTTCTGATTAACAATAAATACAATTTTAAAGGTCCCCATCTTGCCCATACTTGACAACATCTCTCAGAAATGGTATGGTGAAGAAATGATTGGCGATGTTGCCCGCATTGAATAGCAGTCGTCCATCTGAGCTTCGTTTCTGAGCTGTTGCCAGAGAAATCTCGCTATATTCCACCACCTGGTAAACTCCATCCACTCGGCACACCACGCCAACTGGTTCTGTAGGGTTTGTTTTCTCTACCACCTGCCCAGCAAAGAAAGACAACAGTAGAGGAAGAAATTTCATTAAATGCATCTTTGGAGATCTGCCATTGTCAAAGGCCACATTTATAATTTTGTTTACATTATCTTTAAGGCAAGAAGAATCTTTAGGCACTAATCAACTATGCACCTTTATATACTTTGACAGACTACTTTCCAACTGGAAATGAGGTATGTTATCCCCTTCCTACGTATCACCTAACAAAACCATGGAGCAGAAATTCCATCACATACATATATATCGCACAGAGGAAATCACATTGGCCGGGGAATAATTAAATGAGGAGTCTAGATCCCCCAAATATCTTGTATTTTTTATTATTTAATGTATCCTTAACCACACTCAATTACTTTGAGAATAAATGAAACGAAATTTCTTTGGATTTCACAAGACAAAAGACATAAGTAAGGCATTTTGTTTCTTTATTTTGCCAAAGTCATTACTTCATTTGAAAATAGAATTTAATTTTCCTTCATGAATAAGGCGTTTTCATTGTTTTTTAGGGACTCGATAAAAGAGGAAGGTTTAGAGCGGGCAGGCCACTTGGCTCCTGTGCCAACTTTAATTAGAAAACCTACCCATATGTATCTGTTTTGCATACTAGATTTTGTTTGAAATAAGAGATTCTGTACTTTAAAAAAAGTTTGAAAACCAGTGATTTGATAATTTATCAATGGCTCTGTGCGGGTGGGGGGATCTGAGAAAAGAATGTATCAAAATCAGAGGGAAAATGTAAAGGTATGTAAATTTCAAAAACCTCACAGGTGATTCTGATATGCCATGACCCTAATCCCACACAACCCTGACCTAAATTATTTAGAAGAACTTTATGAAAGAACTGTAGTCAATGCACCAAAATCAAGATTCAGATGAGATGAATATCCAACAGAAGTATCAAGCAATAAAAAATATTTGAAGGTATTATTTTTTGTCCTGTTCAATCATTGATTGAGCATGCTTCAAAGTATTTTTTAAAAATCTGTCCCCAAAAAGCTTCTGCACAGCCAAAGAAACTGCCATTAGAGTGAATAGACAACCTATAGAATGGGAGAAAATATTTGCATCTATACATCCATTGACAATTTTTTATGCATGTATGCATTAAGCAAGTATTTCCTTGGTGAATGTAGTTTGTCTAGGCTTACTTTTAAGAGCTCCCCCCTACTGGCACGCCTATTTAAACAGTTTGGTGACTTCTCTAGGCTTTGGCTACTAAAGCCACTTTGCCTGTCAGCTTAGGAGAGCCTTCTGTGACCCATAGGGCCCCAGACATGTGCTCACATTTATAGAATGGCAGGAGCAGTTTAGCCTTTAACTATTAGCTTGCCATAACAGATTGCATTACCAAGAGCTTCTCTAACACTCAGAATGGTAAGATGCAACCTGAGTCTATTTCAAGGGTTGCTAAGGGCCTGCTGAAGAAGGCAACTTTGCCTTGTAGGAGATAAAATGCTTTTCCTTCAGTATCTGTACCCACTAGGCTGAACATCTTGCTTTTGTTTGCTTTATCTCACATACTTCTCTTATTTAATAAACAAATGTGATGTTAATAGGTATCAGTATTTTAGGTTTTCCCAAAGTGGTTTCGAAATGAACCACAGAAAAAGGACAAATTCTAAAGGTTGTGTACTGGTACACAATTAGGCATTCATTGCCTAATAATTAAATTTCTACAAAACTCACTATTTTCCCAATATGTAGGAGGTCAGTCATCAGTCTAAGAATATCAAGGTATTCTTAGAAAATATGTAAAAACTCTGAGGCTGATGGAATGAAGTCTTTATATTGAAGGGGTCAGGATGTTGCCAATAATTAATGAGATGGGTTTTCCAGAGTATTATTAAACATTGCAAATGTGAATGGTTTGACATTGTTTCATAATCCTTTGCTGAATAAACATTTAATAAATTTATTTATATTTATACAAAAAGCCATTCTCTTCATTCATAGATTCACAAACAGAGCAATACTCTTAACTGTAATAACTATTTGAAGACCACAAGACTGGTAATCAGAAGACCTGTGTTCGTGTCCTGTATCAAACTATTTTTTGGTCTTTAAATTACTTTGTGGGCTTTATTGCCCATATGTGAGAGACAAAAATGGTAAATTCCAACTTTATAGTTCAGTGATTCTATAATCACTATATAATAAAAAATAGTTTATAACAGAACAGACCCTGAAGCACTGCTTCTACTCTATCTTCAGTCAGGTTTCCTGAAAGCAGAGTCTAAAATGAGGATTCTTTTGCAAATAATTTCCTGAGGGAGTGTTCTCAGGAGAAAACTATAAGAGTGAGTAAAGCAAGATTGGGCAGGGGAAAGAGCTAAGTGAAAATATGATTTCAGGAGAAGTCTAGCCTCAGCCTGATCCTACAGGGAGATCTGGAGCACAAACTGTACCACCAAGTTTTTCCCACCGTGAAGAAAGAATCATGGGCTTTTATACCTCCATATTAATAAGAATTTTGCCAAGGATCACTTTGAAAAATGGAGACAGAACTTCTCAGGCTTTCCTGGATGGGGCAGTGCTCTGGAGAAGAGGATATGAACTGTTAGCAGCCAATACCACAGCAACTAGGGGGCGGTTGGCCAGGCCTGGTAAAGAGCATCTGGATGAGACACCCACAGCATCTGTGAAATACTATTTTTTATTTTCTCAATCTATTTTTTATATCCAATACTATTATCAGGTTATGAAGCATTCACATTATTTATCTCATTGGACCTTATAATTTTTCACATAGAAGGCATTTAATTAGATGCATGTCAAAATAAACCAGTTATTATGTTTTACAAAAATGGAAAAGCTCTTATATAGTTGTAAGTTACTTTCGTTAACATTTAATTTAGATAATACATTGTATGAAATGGTTATTCAAAGAGAAAGTAGAAAATGGAACTCAACAATTAAGGTTTCTTAGAAAAAATATCAAAAGAGTTTTTATTCTTTAGTGAAGAATAAAGATTTAACATTAAAACTGGCCTGTGCACATAAGTAAACTGAAGTTAAAGTACCTTTGAAATTTTTTTTATTTTCATCAAGTGACCTTATTCCAGGAATTCACATTACATTTGGACCTGACTGATTACTGGATAAATAGTGTTTATTAGAACTTTAATAAAAAACAGAGCATGAATAAGGCTGATAATTTGTTTTCTTTAAAAAACAAAAGTCTTCCCTCAGTGGTGGAGACAATGGATTTCTACCTATAAAATGTTCCCCTCAAAGACTACTACTTGAACTAAGATGTAGGGGTTTAATTCTTTAACACTCAGATAACTTGTTTAAAACAGCATAAATGACATTTTAAGTTGTTAATAGTAGCATTAACCTTATAATAAAACAAGACTAAAGAACACTTTTTAAAAAGGAAACCTGGCAGGGATCACAAGCAAACTGCGGACTGGAGGACAAGCACAGAGAAAATGGATGTAGTAAAGACAAATGTGGTTGATTTCACCACGTTTTCTTGGAGAGTCTTAAAGGATTTTATAAAGTAATAGTCCTTAATCTGTTTCACATCATGGACTCCTTTGAGAATTTGATGAAAGTTGTGAACTTCCTTCCCAGAGAGGAAGATGCATATGTAAACAAAATTTTGCTATCAGTTTAGGGTAATTATAGAACACCGAA
Source organism: Lepilemur ruficaudatus (assembly GCA_963574885.1). Lineage (NCBI taxonomy): Eukaryota > Metazoa > Chordata > Mammalia > Primates > Lepilemuridae > Lepilemur > Lepilemur ruficaudatus. The sequence goes on from CAUYRT010042017.1 coordinate 57,349, forward strand.
TCCCTCCATGAACCACTACTGTGCAGAGAAATGGAAGTACGTTTGAGACTATGAAAAAGAAATAACAGCAACAGGCCAGAAGGAAGTTCTGTTCCAAATACTATATAGTTGTATTTTTTTTCACTTAAGAAAAGTACATCTCAGGTTTGATAATGTTAATAAAGCTTAAATGAATAAGAAATACAGTTAAGTATTAATATTTCTAAAACAATATCCACAAAGATTTTTTCATGGGGAAAAAGTAATTGCAGTAGGAGTTTCCTTAGGAGAACTAAGGAGGTATTTCATGACTGACTAGAATGAAATTATGTTTCTGAACCAATAAGAACTACCCATTAGGGTTTTTTCATAGTAACCTTTTGATTTCCTTTTTAAATTATCAAATCACACTTTATTTAATTACTTACTTTCTTGACATCATTATAGCCTCTTTGTTAATTCAGAATGCAGTCTGACAGGAGGCCCTTTACAAAGCAAATACTTCTATACCTCTCCCACTGTTGAGAAATGTAAGACAGACTAGTCTGACTTACATTGATGCTGACCTTTACGTATTCCAGCTTCATTTTTAACCACTGGCTTTTTGGAACCTCCAAGGTATATCCCTTGCTTCTTCCTAGAACCTGTCTACTGTCTTGGTTTCACAGAATCTGGCTTTCTTCTATGTCTTTTTGATCCACCACCAGCTACTTTGTTTTGGGGTTTTTGTTGACCTTGGATCTCTATCAAGGTCTTTAAGCAGGAATCTGGAAACAGAAGAGGTCACCAAAACAGTTCCAATTCAAGACTAAAAAAATCATATTCTTAAGGCACAGTGTTCATATTTAACAAAAATCTGGTCATTTCAGATTTTAATTTCTGTTTGAATTGCATGTTAAGAGGAGCACTTAATCATCATGAGATTCACTTATATGCTCCACAGTGCTCACGCACTCCATGTGCAGATTAGAAACCAGACTAATTTTTCTTTCCTCCCAAATTATTAAAACAGGTAATGCACTTTTATTAATGTTAGAACTGGAATAATTCTGGAAAATTAATGCTCCAAATGAATGCAATTTCAGAGTTCGGTGAGTACATTATAGGCTTATTATTCTTACTCTGCATGGGATGTTATATTCAGCAGTTTTGATTTCCATAGAAGACTAGGGATAATTTCTCTATCTTTACTGCATGATAACCTAGTCACCTGGCATTTTCCCTGAAATGAAAAGGTATCATGGTAGCTTGGGATGCCATAATCGTTTAAGAGAAATTTAGTTAAAATATCAGAGGGCAATGGAAAACAATTTTGGTTCTTAAATTTTCTGGCAGAAGCCAGAGACATAGGATACATGCACTCCCTTGTTTCTGTCTTTCTTTCTCACAAACACACATGTACAAATATAAATAATACACATATGTATATAATATGCCAAGCATTGTATAAAGGATGAGGCATATCTATGGTAAAAACAGAACAGACCATATCTTTCCTCATGGAGCTTGTTTTCTAGGGGATGAAACAAAAAGCACATGCAGAGGGCTTGGACTTCAGTTGGAGGCAAGTCTCTCCTTAAGACATAACAGGAGGGAAGATGAGATGCAGTAGGTTCATAATTTGGTAGTGTGAAGAGGAGGGAATTCCCACTTGATGTTTATTCTTTTCCTCAAGAAAGTGTGAGGTGAGATCACAAGCTCAAAGTAAAGAGGAAGAATCCAAGGAAGGAGGTCTAAAGAGAGAAGCGAAGGGCTAACAAGTTATTTGGAGACTTGAATGCTAGAGAGTTATTGATCAATGCTAAGGATCTATTTAGGTTTGAGCTAAGGAAGTTAAGATGAAAGAAATCTGCCTGGTTTTGTGGTCCTCTCCAACAAAGTTAAGTGGCTTGGGTGATGGGATGGAAGAGGCAAATATTTCGTTTAAATAGGACAGGGGTTTTTCAAGGGCAGTACAATGGAGTGAGATGGGACAAGGAACTAGAGGGAGTTTTCAAGGGAGTACATACAAAGAAGGACCAATGGGCTTAGGCTAGGCGGGGGAAAGTGATGAAAAGGGGAATGCTGGATACAGAAACATCGACAGAAACGATGGATTGGAGGTAATAATTGCTCTAGTGTAAGTTTTAGGGCAAAGAACCTGGAAAGAAAGAAAGCTATGGTTAGGGAATGGAATATTTGAACTTTTGATTTTTGAGTTAGTGTAATTTTGAGGCCTTGGTTCAGGCTGATGTGGAATGGAGGAATATGTCGATGGGGATGGGGATGGGTCAAAGAACTCAGGGTGACTTTTTGGCAACATGGATGTTGAAATTGCTATGAATGATGACAACAGTTGGAGTGTGAAGGAAGAATATGAACCAGTTGACAAATTCTTCAGTGAATGAAGAGAGTGACCAAGAAATACAAAGGAATAACAAGAAAGTAGAGAAGGCCAGATGGTATGCTCTCTCAAAGAAAAAAAAGAATCTTTTTATACAAAACAGTAGGAGCATCAAGGTTTAGATTGCAAATGGAGAGACAGGGGAGATATCTATACTGATATAACAGAGGAAAACAGTATAGCTTTGTTTCAGAGTTTATAGTGATCCACATCCTCTGAAGACAGCCAAGTTTCAGTAAATAGGCAAATAGGTAATCAGCTTGAAGAAGGTTTTTTAGCTGTGTCAAATAATTGTGTGTGTGTGTGTGTGTATACACATGTGCATGACCATTTTATCATGGCTCAATACTTTCGGTTTTCAAAAATTTGGTAGATAACAATAATATTTTTCTAACGGAGACTTTTATTTCTCAAATAAAAATTTCATCATGTTAAATCAATAGTCATCAGGGATATTTGTAGACTGAGACCATGCTTTAGGGTCTTGTACTAAAAGGCAGAACCAATAATGCCCTAGGTACCACAAAACAGTTTTTTAAAATTGTGCTTATTTATCTCCTAAGTGGAGGTCTTTACATCTTCACTGATACAGACCAGTGGTTTTCAAACTGAGCACCAAGTATCATTAGGGGCATCAGTGCTTTGAGGACCATTCTAAAAGATTATTGAGGAGAGGTGGGATGTTAAACAAATTGATGTCTAGACCCATCCCATTCATATTTAACCAGAATACCTCTGTATGTCTTTTATATATTGAGTTTCCCTGTTATATTTTAAGAAAGGTTTGCTCTATTTTAAAAAGTAAGCTTGGAAATTTTAGACTAGAATTATGAGTCTCAGAAGATGCCACTAATTTGTATAGGGTGTGACCTACAGCCTTTATTCTTTTACCTGGAGCTGTCATACTTCATTTCTCATTACTGTAATTTCTTCATTTATAAACTGGTGATAATAATACTTCCCTAGGGTTGTTGAGAGGTCTAATGAGATAATACATGGAAAAGTGCTTTATTTGATATATATTGTAATGGTTTTTGATCATTGAATGAGAAGTCAGTGGTCCCTTAGAGATCTGAACATAGTGAGGACCAATGATGAACCGTATCATTTGGTCCATCCTTTGAAATCTTTCTTATTTGTAGAATATGGGGTTGAAATAATTCCAAATCAAATTTACCCCAAAAGCCATCTTTTCAATAATGTTCTAATGCTGTGTCTTTGACTTTTGTCACATATCCACATATGAAACAGTAAAATGAAGAACATCGTGTTCTTCTAGATCCATCACTGGAAACATGATCTATTATGTTGTTCAACATTCCTTGTATAAGCATTCATATTATAGTTCTTTCAGTACCAAGAAAAAGGTTTGCCCCTTACGAAGAAAGGGTAGGTTTCTTTTGATAAGATTATATATGCTATTGTGCTTTGCTTTTTGCTTTAACTACCTGAAAATTTAGAACAAAATCAAATGTTCTGTCATGGTATTCAGGGTCTTGATATTCTAAACCTGTCTCTTTCTCTCTGCCCTTCCTTCTCTCTCTCTCTCAATATCTCCCGCTCCACACACAAACAATTTCAATATCTATTCCTAGCAACCTTATGATAAATAGGTCACATATTTTCATCTTCCCCCATTATTTTTGAAAATTAAACGAATTTACATATTAAAGTAATTTAACCTATTACATAGGTTATTTTTCAAAAAGGCAAAGATAACTCTCTCCCCCTTCCTTCTCTCTCTATATACAATTTATCAAGATATAGTTTGTTGAGCTATTTAATATACTATTTCCATCATTTACTTATTTGTACAGAAAAACATTCTATTGAGACCCAACCACATATGTGTATATGTGTGTGTGTGCATGTGTATCTGAGATGAGCAAGACCTGGCCTCAGTAAGGCCTCTATACAATCATTATATATGCTAACAGGTGTCAGCAAATTATGGCCTAAGGGGCTTTTTCTATAAATAAAATTTTATTAGAAATAAAAATAAATAGCCACACATATCCACTAACATATTGCCTATGACTGCTTTGGCACTACAACAACAGAGTTAAGTTGTTGTGGTACAGAGCTTGTGGCACTCAAAGCCCAAAATGTTTACTATCTGGCTCTTTACAGAAGAATTTTGCTGAGCTCTGACCTATAGGCATTTGTTGGTATACATATACTTTCATTTCTGGGAACACTGGAAAACAACTGTTAGTAATCTGATTAGACAATAACTGCTGGGTCTTAGTCTTCATTGTACATGTGCAATTAAGTAAAGCTGTTTTTCACTGAGCAGATGGTGTGGTGTTGGTAGAGTGGGTTGTTGTGTCTAGCTCCCCCAGGGTTGGACTGGAAAGGGCAGTGATTGAGGGATTAATTTTAGTGGCACTGTTGGAAGTTCAATAGATTGCCTTGAGATAGCTGGTAAAAACAACAGCAATAAAAGTAGTTACTATTTTTGAGTACTTACCTTGTGTTAGATGCTGTCCCCAATACTATTTAATATCTAAACATGGGTTTATTCAATCCTCAAAACAATCATATGGCACATCTAGTATTATAGTATCAACATTTTGGAGATGAGGAAATGGAAGCTCAAGGAGATTCCGTAACTTGCCCGTGGTCATGTAGTTAGTTAATGGTAGAAATAAGATTCAAACCTGTATATCTCTTGACTTCAAAACTTAAGCTCTCCCCTACTGAGTTATACTGTGTCTCTGCTTTGGGGCCTTGCTCAGACTCTCTGAATAGTGCCCATAATGTTATTATAATAATCATCCTCATTTACTCCCTGTATCTGTGAGCACATAGAGGCAGGGACTCTCCAATATTCATCATGGTATATCTAGTACCTAGCATAGGGTCTTTCAATAAAATGGTTTATAGGTGAAGGAATGAGAAACTTTTTCTGATGGGTTGGACCTGGTCAAAGAAGCAGTAATAGTCACCTCCCTACTCGTATCACCAGGCGAAGAAGGAGTGGCTCAAGAAAGTTCAGAGGGCTGGTGGGACTGCAAATTGGTACAACCTTTGTGGAAAA